>JAXQQM020087572.1:0-303230 GCA_034641835.2 Pinus albicaulis | reverse complement strand
CGTTTCATGCAGGAAAGTCAGGAAGAACCAGATGGTATAGTCAAAAGAATCAATCAATTGGTGGAATTAGAGGAAACACGAGACCAAGTGAATCAGAGATTAGCTGCATATCAGGAAAAAATGAAAAGCCTATTTGATCAGCATGCAAAGGATAGAAATTGCAAGTTGGAGATCTAGTTCTCAGATGGGATGTCTGGAGGGCTGAAAAAGGAAAGCACAGCAAATTCGACCCACTCTGGTTCAGCCCATTTAAAATCGTGGAACAGGGAGGTAATAACACATTTATATTGGAGAATTTACAGGGCGACGTGCTGGATGCTCCTGTAAACGGCCAATTTCTGAAACCCTATTTCCTATTCTGATTCAGGCAAGGAATGCCTGTTGTACCATAATTGTATATAAGTTTTGGTTTCAATTCGGATTTCATTAAGGGATGTGTGCTGACGAAATGTGAAGATAAATGTAGCAAGGCCGCATAGCCAGTTAACAAAGAGTATCAGGCGGTCTGCAGGTTCTCGACGCATCCAAGTATGAACGCATCGTCCCCAGATGGAGCCGATGTTGTACATGTTAGCCCCTTCATCCAAGCTTTTGGCCATTAGCCCCTCCTGAAACTTTTCAAATTTCCTATTGGGACCTGAGGAGCTCGTGTTCTGCCCACCATCACCGTTCTGTGCTTCCAAGTTACGCTGCGCAGGTCTGAAAGATCGCACCCGAGAAATACTCTTGATTCAGCCCGCTTGACCCCAGCTCTGTCTTCCTACTCCACGCGACCGAGGGCTGAAACCCTGTGCCAAACCGAAAAGCGCTTACCATACACGGCCGTCGGGTGCATTATGCGCCGTCCGATCGAGCCACAGATCAACGGCCTACAATTCGCCCCTATCTGGTGGTCCCCGCTGCGCCTTACCCCTAAAACCAGCCTGTTTTCATCGCACTGCTTATCCAAGGCAGGCGGTATTGTTCCAAACGCAGTGATTCCATTAAGCGCCTGCCAAGCGTCCTGGTGTACAACGGCAATACCACCCTCCATCACGCATTATCTCTCGATCAAAGTCGTGCAGCGATATTAACCCTGGCCATCCGATTCGAAGAGCTCAATCCAACGGTGATTATTCTCCAAAGTTGTACAGCCTTTAACCCTCGTCTATATCACCCGTGGCCCACCATCTCACCACCGCCCGAGATAATATTAACCGTCGATCCCATTTTTTATCGTATGGCCCAGAATTGTTCGCGCACCCTGTCGGTTGACCAAGTCCACTTCCACGTCACCCCTTCCGTGTAGTCTCTCGTATGCCCACGTTTCATTCGCATCCGTCTCCACCATTTCCATGCATCATTCACGTGTCTATGTCGTCTGTCTCCGCCTCTTCCACACAGCGTCATCCCACTGTGTTTCTCGTTGCCACCCTCCATTCCTCTGTCACCCTGCTTCTCCTCACCGTTTCACTCAGTCCATATCACCACCTCGTGGTCACTACCTCATCCATTACCCTGGCGCCTGGTTTTCTCTAATCATTTTGTGGGTTTTGCAGGTTTATGGCGATGGTGAATCATCAGAATTCACGTCCATCACCACGGAAGTTGAGTACGCTCTAGAGGACCAATTATCAAATGCAGAATTATGGAGCTAGGATCTGGGAAGATATGTTGACACGACATCCATTAAAAAGCCAGGGTTAAAATCTATCAAACCCTCCAAGGTCATTCAAATGCACAGGTTGAGCAGTTGAAGAATTAATGGCGCAGATAGAAATATCAGTGAAGAGCAGAGGATTCAAGAAACGTATTTAACGACTTTGGGGCTCTTACATACCCTTTTGGAGGCAAAGTACCATATCGAAGACCATGCAGATTACTAGAAAGATCTTTTCACATAAAACAATGTCCTCAGGGTTTATTTCAGCCAAAATTCTCTTCAAGAAAGTACAGAATGTTACAAATTTTATTCTTCATGTCTTATCCCTGGAGAAATTTTCACCTACAGCATTTATTTCATGAAGCCGGCCTCAGAGTACCTGTAGCTCAGCATATTAATGTAGCAACAAGGGCACGAATGTTTCCACCATTCTGTTCAAACTAAACAATTAAATGTTTCACCTACTTCTTTTATTAGTTTTCTTCTTCTTTCTCTATAAATAGGAGAAAAAAAGACATTGTAAGGGTTCCAGACTTTTATCAGAAAATTGCGCTGTGAAAGGCATTTTTTGTATACATCCTGTAAAGCTTTTGTATCGAGGCTTAGAGCCCGTAGGGTCTCAGTGAGGAGGAGTTCTATCTGTAATGAGGATTCTGGTCTTTGGTATTTCACAGTATGTACTTTTATTTATGTGTTTAATACAATATTCCATTTCATACATCTTCTTGTATCATGTTACTGGAATGCGAGTGGCTCACTGGTTTTAGGTAAGGATTCATCCTAGTTGATGCCCATATTTGAATCAGTCAAGCACTTTAAATAGGCTCAAGCATGATATATTGTTTCATATTCATTTCATCCACTTTTCTGCTATATTAGTTGCTTTGGGAGGGTGCTTTTAAAACGCCATTGTCATGTATGGATTCTTAGAATGATAAGCCCATATGTGGTTCTGTTGCATATCCGGGTGCCAGACCAAAGTTAACTAGTATCCTCTTGTGTTTCCTTCCCTCCATACACTTCTAATATTTGAGTTTTGTGACATATTATTTGAACTGGCCCTCTTTGCAGTAAATTGTCTCTTAGCTATCTGATGCTTTAATATTTGAGCTTTGCATTGTGCCTCTGCAACATTACTTTCCCTATGACAGTTTCTATGATTGCTGGTCCCATTTTAAATCAATTTTCTTGTTTAACAAGAGATAGTAGGAGAGCCTTTGGATTGACAACCCAGCGTTATTATATGCCTCCTGCTATGCTAAGATGTCCTAGGCACTGGTCTATGGCAGCTCTAGACTGTCTCTAGGGTAGACAATAATTGTCGACAACACCTCCCACAGCGGAATCACGTTATAACGGTCCTCCATATGTTTTTGTTTTTCCTTTGCTCTCTCTATTGACGTCGCTGAATGATTCACATATTAAATACATTTTTTTTAATAAATGAGAAATATAATTACAAATATATTTATATAATTTTTATTGAAAAAAAAAAATACTCGATGCACTCAAAAAAAGAGTAACGCACCATTACTGGTGTGTACTACTTTATCACGCATCGCGCTTGGTATGCATGCAAAATATCCACGCATCGTGCAACCAGGAAATATTTTTGTGCGGTGCGTTGAACAAACTAACTGCCCTGGGGTGGTTAGTTTGGTCAACGCACCGCCCAACACCATGTACTAAATGACCACACCATTGACTATGTTATGTTGTCGGGCAGGAGGTGCGTTGACCAAACTATTCGCCCCGGGGCGGTTAATTTGGTCAATGCACCGCTCTCCCGACAATATTACATAGTGAATGGTGTGGTCCTGTAAATGACCGCACCGCAGTGTTAGTTTTAAAATTTTATCGGTGTGCGTTTTTTCGATATCGCACTGGAACCCGGTGCGGTTTCCGTTAACACCGTTCGCGGTGCAGCCCGTAAATTTACAGGCAGCACCACGAATGGTGCGAGCCGAACGGCTCGAACGCATCGCACACTTTTTTTTTTAATGCTTAATTTTAAGTTAATTTCAAATTAATCCGCTAAAAGTTTAGTTATTGAGAAACAAGTAGATTACCTGTACATTTGCGCGTTGAGGAGACATATTTCCCGAGGAATTGAAGAAACCAAATTTGCCCACTGTTTTCGAAAATTTGAACTCCACATAGTGCGCAATGGACGACAACAGTGCGGGTAATGGGAGCACCGATGGAAGGGAACCTCACAGAAGACAAACCCACATCGATGCTTTAGAGGTCTAGAGCACTGAACAAGTAAAAATGAGGTTTTAATGACCGGTATTTTTTTTTTAAAATTAACCATTTTTTGGTGCGCTCGGTTTTGAGACGCCACGAGCAGTTTTATCAATGGAACACCGCATATCATTACAGTGCGTTGGATTATGGAGACACACCAGAAAGAGTCAGCTCGTGAGGCAATGAGATAAATTATACTTGTGCAAAGATTGTTCAAGCTTGAACAAACATTGTATTTCTTCTCTATTTTCTGATTAATGCAATATATATAGTAAGGGGTTTTGAGCAGTGGATTTCCCCAAGATATATCCTCGTGTTATATTTGTTAATTGATTCATGTCACGTGTTTTTGATATTGCAGATGAGTAGAGTAGATTCAAGTCTATTGTTTTCGTAAATTACATTAGCCATTTGAATTTACAAATAATTTCTACAAAAATATTGAAATTAAATTAACAAACATTTATAATTTTTTTTTAAAGAAGCACAATTTTAAATCGAACTCGTAAATAATACTCATAATATAATTGAGTCTGGAGTATGCCCTAAAACTGCATCTACTTGGCTAAGAGCTCGAGTCTTCTTCATACATAAGGAAATATGTTAAGACCCAAGACCCAAAGACATCTTGGAGGAGTGAAATCCTACACCCTTACAAAGGATAATTCTAGAGGGCATGGTTTTTCCTTGAATAACAATGATGAGTCAACCTGCATTCGTAGATAGTAGCTAGTGATAAATGTCCTCACTACTGGTTTGACAACTGAGTTAAATAATTTTTCTCACTATAAGAAAAAAATACTCACAATATGATCATTATATTAAACTATATATACACAAGATCGATGTTAGAAATGTACATTGGAATAGATCATAAGGTACACAATGGCAGGTAGGACGTGGAGGTATAATATTTGGTTGATGTTGTAAACATGTTTGTAAAACTATTTCAGACAATAGACTTTAAGATTCTTTAGTTGATTTTGATAATTTTTTTAATTAGAATTTGAAATAAAGTCCCCAATATGATTGATTTAAATTTGTTTTGATTTTTTTCAAAATGGTTTTTGAATTTTTTTTATAGATGGTAAAGGTGACTAAGAGTATTTTATAATTTAAATTGTTTTTATTTGATTGGAAGACCATGGTTTCTATATGTAAAATAAAAAATAAAACTTAAAATTAAAAACATCAATAAATTATTAGTAATCAATTATAAGGGATGGCTTGGTTTTCTTCACACAACAATAATAAATCACCTCATAATCTGTAATATTCATAACTGGAATTTAATATCAAGCAATGAACTAGGAACAATAGATAAATTGGAACTCATACACAATAATTAATACACCAAAATGTTAGCAACACAATCTGAGCCATTTTATCAATTTTATGATAAAATAGTACATAAAATGAACTGAAGTTTTGTACAAACCCCATGTAGTACAACTCTTATCTGAAGGAAATACTGGCCCAAACTGGTACCGTGCACTACTAAGAAAATTATTGGTACTATTGTTGGAATGGGACTAAAGATTTTTCCCTGAAGAATGCCTGGATCACCCTGAAATTGTAGCCACAAACTCCCCTCCAAAACCCCAGAAATAGCTAGAAAGAGCTTGACCCAAATCCAAGCTAAAACATAGCCCACCAAGTGATGTAGATTCCCTATCTAACTAGCAATTCGCCCTCTTATAATAATGACGATTTCATGCCCGAATATTGCCTAAAAAATTCTATAAAATTACTCAGAAACTCTTCTCAATAAACCCACAAAAACCCAGAAAGGGTTTGGGTTGAATCCAACGTGCCCCGATGACCCCAAGAAATGTGTATGGTTCGAATTAGCTGGAAAATCGTCCTGCAGAAAGAATTATGATATAGAAAGCCAATCGATTACTGGAAAAAACTCCAACCTTGGAAAATCACTCCTCTAAGCCTATTTATTTCTCCTTAGCCTGAACTCCCCAAATATCCCTGTCAAAATGTCTATGCAGTATTTATCCAAAAACCCTTGAAAAATAGATAAATTCGACCCTCCAAAATGCAACACTCTCGACCTTGAATTTTTTTTCCCTCCCTATGGATAAATCTTTGCAAATTCTCTAACCAAAACTCCATTGTTTGCTAGCTTCTTTGAGCCCCTTCGAATTTTCTTCTGCGCCCTAAGAGAAGCACACTCCAACTAGAAATGGTTTGCAATGTAGCTCCTAGAGAAGCCCTGAGATGGACTCCTTTCTCCCCTAGGGTGACACACGAAGTACACCAAGAGTAGAGGTGGAATTCCCGCTCGGAAATTCCTTGTGCTAAACAACACTTTTCTTCTTGTGCTAAACAACCACAAGAGAAGATGAAAGGTGAAATGTAATAGTCAAAAGATGATTAGCAAATAAGTCTATCCTCCTTTTATAATTTATCCTCATGCTTCTAGTCTCCTTTTTAATTATTATTTTATTAGTGGGGCCATTTTCCATTAAGTGACTTTTGCCTCCATTTTAATAAAATAATAATTTGTTGCCAAACTCCAATAAAATAATACTTGCCACCTTTCTCCAAAGTAATATTTGCCCCTTTACTTGATATCACCAAAATTAGGAAAAATTCCTATGCTCACAAAATTGGGGATATTACAATCCTCTCTGCCAAAAATTGTTTGTCCTCGAGCAATGTCGGAACAAGCGCTCCCTCTTCCTTCTAATCACCACTATCATCACTAGTAATACTAGGGTCAAAAATGTGCTATTGATTCAACCCCGATCTCTGCACTGTCTGATCATGAAGGAATCTCTCAATACGAGGATCCCGAGGCATCTTGATCAATGTGAAGCACCCTTTGCTCCACTCCTAGTCCAACTACGTATAAGCTCCAGAAGCCCTCCGCATATTATCAATAACTAGAGCATCATGATAATGTAGGACTCTATCTAACTCTCCATGAAGCTGCCCTACCAAGTAGTTCACCTCATGCACACCAAGAGTAAACTTCTTAAGATACAGCCCAATCCCTGTGCGGACGAAGTCTCTCCCGGATGAGCTCATCTTGATATCCTCTTGCCAACCAACCCACCATGCTGATGAAGTCCCCCACACCATCAACGAATCACTGAAACCTAATGGAAAATCTGAGTGATCTCCCCCTATAGTAGCCAACTCATCCCTAATGGTCGCCAAGTTGTCTAGTACTGTGATGCCCGGGTCCCATGCTCATCTCAGAAAAGTGCCACCATGTTGTCGTTGCACCACTCTGAATTGAATAGGCTTCCCATTGTGTGCACATTGAAACCTCCTCCCCTGAAACCTAGAGGCGGAATATCGACAAAGGCCAAGCTCATCCTACCCTGGTGTCTCTATGATGTCAATATCTACCCACCCATCGCTAGTCTCGATCCTGAGCTGCAACTGAAGAAGATTTCTTGGCCAAACAATGGAGGCCTCAGTGATCCCCCATGTGTTAACCCCAAAGTGAGCTAGATCACCCTTTCTTATGGTTCTTCTCCTCACAAGATGGAGTGACATTTCAACCAACTGGATCCTTGGATCCCCTAGCTAGTCCTGCTGCGACGTAACTCTAACAATTGCTAGAATGTGCATGTTCCTCGTCCCTAGTCCCTCCATGCAATCAACATATAGACCCCATATATCATGAACTAATCTGATGCATACTAAATTTCCCTGTGCCTGCCACTGTGTAATACGGATGACTGCTAGAAGCCACATGTGCCAAATAGCTACCCCCTGAAGGCAACCAATAGATGGGTAACTGATACTTGCTATCAACTCAATGTATGCAGACTTGTCCTTCTCCTACCAACCATCACCACTGACTTTTCCATCCGCCCTCTCGATAATGTGCCAATACAATGTCTAGAGGCCAAACACATACTAGAAAGTTTCCTCAGCCGTACACGGTATCCTCTGCTCAAGCATGGTCTTGACATGCCTCTTGGAAAGAGTGACACGAGTCTCCCTCGTGATAAGCTCCCTAGGCGTAGGCTCACTGATGAAAAATATGCCACCCATGTAGATGATCACCTCATTCCCCAACTTGTGGCTGCCTACTCATGCACTGACCCAATTACATCGCTGAGAAGTATCTCCCCTAGTGCGTTCAGTGTCATTCCAATATCTCGGGTGAGCTCTCTGTCCCCTGTTGCTTGCACCTAGAGTGTCAAAAGACAACAACCAAATCGTTTGTGCCTGTAAGTGATGTATAAGAGGGACATACGTGTGAGTCCCCATAGATACCATCAAGTATCGCTCATCTGCGTCCTCGTCGATCCTAGGTGAACTACACTCAAAGGTATGCTCGATGTATTTGTTCATAAGTCTCATTGGAGGAAACCCTCCAAGACCTCGTTGTGCAGCACCATATGCCCCTCCATCCCACCGAGTATCCCTGTAATCCTTGACCTAGCACTGTACCCTGCAGCCTGTCCCTGTACACCACTGGATACCTTGTGCTACTGTTGTACCATCCTGTATCACCTCATGTCCTTCCTGTGTCACTATACTTGACTCTCCCCGCGGGTACTCAATGTTATGCGGGTCACTCCTACTCCACAGTGTAAATCGACATGCTATAATACACCATCATGCATCTCCATGCTCCTCTACAGGCCAATACTCCTCATTGCATAGCCCTACACACCACTGGATGCTATGGCCTAAAATTGGGTTTGTACCCACCAGTCTGCATCCCTCTACATAACACTGGACCTTACGACATAACTCTATGCAGTCTTGTGTACCACCACCCGCTGTCGTACCACCCTGTAACATATGTGATTTTGCATGTGCCAAAGTATCCACCACTCTTCTAGTAAACCCTCCATGATGTGGGCTACATCTTCCTATGTGCCCTGAAAGACCTGAGCGACCTAACTCACATGGCAACGAGAATGACACTATTGTGCCTATGCTTAGTAGCTCCAGCATCCAATATACCAATGAGAGAGCATCATCTCCATGTAATGCCCTGTCTGGTGTCCTGCCGATGCCACCTTCTACTACCAGCGCCTGTGAGAGTAGGCTAATCACCCTGTGACTCCACGCACAGTCAATATGCCAAGATAACTCATGAAATTTGTTTTCTCCCTTGTCAAACCATCTTATCATTGATGTTGTCCAAGGCTCTGATGTAGATATAAAAATGTGTGTGCGGCCAAACATCAGATCCATCACACAACTTCTACCATCACCCACCGTCTCTATGATGTGATGGGAAATTCCACCTGGATCCCAACAACAATTTGGTCTTCGTCTCCCTCTGGTAATCCATGGCCTCTACTGAAATGTGGCCATGGATGTATCCAACTGCCTAGCCCGCTCCACCAGGTACTAGCTCAATACCTCTCGCCATCCAAACCCAAAGGAGGGATCGAATGAACAATCCCCTGTGGAAGGAACAAGCCCTCCAAGCTAATGCGATGCCATAATTGGCTCATGTCACTCAGTCCTGCTAACCTGTCCATCTCCTCGGGTATGTCTAGACAACTATGCCTCCCGCAATCCAATGCATGAGGGTGGTCTAATAACGTTGTAGATCTTGTCAGTGTGCCTCTAGAGAGAACTGTTCTGAAATCCCAATGTGTGGCCTCTATGATTCCCCTCATCAATGGCTAGCCCAAAGGATGGTTGCACATCCTCCTCCATCATGGACTCAACATGAGCCTCTAACTACTCCTCCATAGACAACCCAATACACAAGACATGCTCGCCAGTTAGCTACATGTCACTGTTGTCTGGTAACTCTGGCATAGATATGGATGTCTTTGTACCTATCAACTCATCATTAATGGTGGAGATCTCTCCCGACACCTCATCAACCTGTGGTGCTATGCTATCACCTAAGTACTCGGTCACAACGTTGGATACCTCAACAATGGATGGCATCTCATCAATGGGTGTATGCTCAACTGTCTCCTTGCCAACCATGGCCCCTTCAACTGTTGAGATTCAACAATAATTTTTGATCCTATTGAAAATTAAGCACCTACACTAGGGTGGGGCCCATTGGCTATTTTTAGGTGTATGTCTATTTTTGTTATCCCTTAATTTAGATGGACATTAAACTATAATATATTCTCAATGAGAACTTGAAAATAGTTAATTGAAGTGGAAAATCAGTTAGCTAAGTGAATTTCGAGTTAAGAGGTTGGTGGTGGGACATGCAGGTTGACTTGAGTTGTAACTAAGTGATTCTAGTTGTAACAGAGTTGGAAGTGCAGTGGTGCATGAGTTCTGCAAGTTGTAAGTAGTTTAACTCAGTTAAGTGATTTAAACTTAGTTGTGCTAGTTGTAACTGAAGATACACAAGTGAGAGATCAAGTGAATTAATTATTAATTAATTCATAAGTAGTGATCTCACATACAACTGAAGATTTACTATTATTGACTGCATGCATGTCAGATCCAGTGGAGACCCAATTGAGTTCTAGGTTAAATGGAAGTAAACTATCAGTTGTGACATTATTCGCTTGCACACATGCAAGAACACACACATTGGATGAACCCATGATACTTGCGCAGTCAAGGCAGAGAATAAGGCATCAATTCAGGGATTGCTTTCAGCAGGGATTGTGCAGTGAAGGTAGGTTGTCTGGAGACAGTAAATTGAGCAAGGGATTTGCCAATTTTTGTATGACAGTGTGAGACAATTAGCTTATGTACTGAGAGCTCCTGTGATTGGATTTTTGTATGTAATCGTTTCATGATCCATGATATAATATACAATAGAAGATTGTGGGGTTTTTACTGTAAGCTTTCCCCGAGAAATTATCTGTGTTGTGTGTGATTGATTTTTCTTCATGCTTATGTAATTGGAGATTATGTTTTTGATACCACAAAGATTTGTAGAAGTAATTTTGTATTTAACTTTAGCATATTGTTAGATCGGGTGAATCCAAGATATACATGCATATTGTATAATTTCTACATGGTATCAGAGCACAGGAAATTGCAGAAGTGAAGCAGGAGCTGAGTTTGTGGTTGGATAGAATTCGAATTTGCAGAAATAATTTCTTGGTGATATAGCCAATTCAAGATCGAAATGGCTTTCAATGGCTTGAGATTAGAGTATGCACTCAAGGGTAGCTCGAACTACATTTCTTGGAAGGAAAGGATGGAGGCAGAACTCGAAGACAATGGCTTGAAGGAATCCATTGAAAAAGATGTTCCTAAGCCAGATGCTGCAGATGCTACCAATCTTGATGCATGGCAAAAGAAAGTGGCAAAGGCGAGGAGGATCCTATTGGAGGGAGTACGAGACCACATTGTCTCAAGCCTCCATGGGAAAGCCACACCATATGCTATGTAGAAGGCTTTGATGAATCTATTCCAAAGCAGTAGCGACCATAGGAAATTGGCACTCAAAGATAAACTCAAGAAGATCAAGATGGAAAAGGGTGACACCATTCCAAAGTATCTCACAAAGTTTGTCCAATGTCGGGATAAACTGGGGAGTGCGGGAAGAACAGTCATTGATGATGATTTGGTGAGCTTGGTTCTCCTAGGACTTCCTAAGAGTTGGCACAGTTATGAAGACTCTATCAACGGACGGGAAAAATTGTTGGATTGGGAACGACTGTGGTCAGATCTGGTGTAGGAGGAGTTCAGGGGAAACACCAAAGATGGCCCTCCATCAAAGCGTGATGATGAAGATGATTGTGCTTTAGCTGCCAAGGCGAAGAAGGGGAAGGGGAAGAAATTCCATTCTAAATCCGAGTCTAAAGGAAAGAAGCAGTACATATCTAAGGTGAAGTGTTTTTACTGTCACGAACATTAGCATTTTCCTACTAACTATCCACAAAAGAAGAAGAACAAGAAAGTTGCTAGAGCTGCAACTGGTGAGGCCCTTGCCTCGCAATTTGAACTTGACTTCTCCTTGATTGCATGCATGGTGTCAAGTGCATTGGAATCGGTGTGGTATTTGGATAGTGGCACTTCCATTCACATGACGAGAGACAAGGAACTTTTCAGTGACTTGGAGGAGAAATATCTCTAGATGCATGTAGAGATGGGCAACGATGGACGGTACAATGCTACCGGAATTGGTACCATTACCTTTTAGAGGGAGTCGAGAAAACCATTTCAATTAAAAGATGTGATGCATGTACCAGGTCTGAAGAAAATTTTTGTCACAGTCGCAATGTTGGAGGATAGAGGCCATGACGTTGTTTTTAGTGATGGAAAAGTTTTCCTGCGACATAAAACAATAGGTCAAGCCAAGAGGATAAAGATTCAAGTTAAGAATATCTACAAGGTGGAGGTAGATGGTTGCACTGCTATGGTGGGCAAGGCAAAGAAAATGGTGAGCCGGGATGAGGGCGAATTATGGCACAAGGGATGTTGGGTGCCAGTTTTGTACACATTTCCTAAATTTGTTTTTCCTATTTTGCCTCATAACTATAACCGATGGGAGTATCTTTGCCTCTTTCTCCCACCTTTCTACCCTAACTTGTGATGTTTCACCTTGTTTTTATTACTCTGCCAATTCACCAATTATTATGATATATCGTACCTTTTTATGACTAATTAATGGTGAATGTTTGGAGAAGATCAATGGTCTTTGTGTTGTCTTTTCAGATGTCATTTATAGCACCAAAGATCCCGAGCACGAAGTTCACAGGAGAAGTTAAGAAGGTGTTGTTACAACAAAGTGATGTTGTTACACCTTATTGTTACAGACCTGCTAGGAAACTGCTGTTACACTCTGTTGTTACAGACCCACTGGCGAACTGCTGATACAGCTGTACCGTTGACTGATCTCATCAACACTTGTTGTTGATCTGTCCTCTGGTTTATGCTACAGCTGTGATTCTATTATGATAACTTTAGAAATTGTTTAGCATTGTATTTTTGGGATAACAGCCTAAGGGCGGTTTTGATTGTAATCTTTTATTTTCTAGTTAGAACTTTATTAGGAAGTGGTTATAACTATATGTGTTCTATTTCAATCAACATGAGAATCAGAAGATTCTCATGACTGATCTATCCCTTGATTTTCTGATGTAACCACTATATATTTCTCGGCCCTAGAGGTAGAAAGGTAAGCAGAGAACAACGTTATTTTGGCTTTCTAATTGTGTTTAGATTAATAAAAATTATCCTGTAATCGCTGTTACATGTGTTATTCAATTTAGTTTCTGTTAAGTTCTTCCTCTACCTACGTCGTGCCCTCCTTCTTAGTAGGGATTGCAGTGATTAAAGTAGTTGTGTGTATGTAATTGTATTTCAGTTTATGTATCAATAGAGTGTTGTTGTTGTTATTCAGCTGTGAATATATCCACTTCAATTCCAATACTTTGTATGCTATTACACATATGATATTAGAGACACCAACTGGTTACTTGTTGTGTGGCACTCTAGAATAGATTAATTGAAGTGTGATTCCAGTCTTGTAGATCCTTTTAATTCTACATGAGTGATTTACTTCCAGCATTTACTTCAGCAACAATTTCTTTTCTTTGAAATTGCTTCTGGTTGGTGTATCGACACAGACAGCGCAACTGTCATTGGAATAAACATACGTCCTTGGATTGATAATTAATGTGTGATGTTTAGTCATTTAATAGTGATTTATATAGTCCAACATTTTCGCATCATTTTCAGGGATGGTAGTGATGATCCAATCAATCAGAGTTGTTTCTTAGAAGTGCAATTTTCGTGTGTTTTCATAGAGTGTCTCCAACGACACAATTGTCGGGCAATAAGACGAGAGGTAAGAACCTATGTAGCACTATAAAAAACTTGAGTGGGCTCACCGATGTCTTGCTGGGACACTTAGGAGGTTGAATTTATGAGCATTTTGTTTTTTTTCTTAGAGTGTCTCAAGTGACACAATTGTCGGGCAGTAAGACGAGAGGTAATAACCTGCCAATTGCTCTAACAAAATTGAGCGGGCTCACCAATGTCTTGCTGGGACACTTAGGAGTTGAATTTCGGGTGTTTTTTTTAGGGTGCCTTCAGCTATATAGTCGTTGGGCGGTAAGACAAAAGGTAAGAACATGCGCATCGCTCTAACAAGCTTGGGCGAGCTCACTGCTGTAGAAACTGAAGCACTTGTAGGATGAATTGATACACATAGGGCCCATGTGTGCCTGTAGGACAACATAAACATCTACAAACACCCCCCACTCTACTGACTACATGAAAGACAGGTCAAAAGAAGGAAATGAAGAGCGCATATTTGGGAAGGAAAACATTCTTTGGAGATCTGATTTCAAGGGCAGAAAAGGAACAGTGCATGTCATACAGAGATAATAGGAAGACATGACCACAGAAAGTAGCTACCATATCAAGGCCTGGACCATCGGTGTCTTCCATTTATGGACCTCACCATCCTTCGAATAGCATATCCACTCTTGATATCAAAACTCAAGATTCAAAATAGTAGTGGAAAATCATTGATCAGGATTTGAGAATTGAAGGACACGGAGAGACCAGTGGGGAGCATCAGGGATCTAAGGAACAATATTCAGTTGATCATCAATTGGACGCTGGTAGTGTTGTTAAATAGTTGGTACTAGAGCAACCCGATCCTTCTATTTGTCAATATCCAGTACACTCTGAGGTCAGTTCATCCCATCAGGAAGAATTGGCCATGGGGGACAAGAATGTCAATATAGATAGCTCTGTTACTTTTGAATTCCCAATAGTAGTAACACGGGATGAGGCTCCTATGAAGAATATCCCTTTATCATCCCTAACATCCTTTCAGGGGATGGCTGTTGAAGATCCTAATACCTTTCTGTTCGAATTTGATGTGCTGTGTAGAGGTTATGACTACACTTCAAATGCCCAGAAGCTGAAATTATTCCTTGCTACTCTGAAAGGAGCAACATTAATATGGTTCATGAGATTTGGTGCTGGCACGATTCGAACCTGGAATGACATGAGAGAGGCCTTCCTCTTTAAGTATCAATACTGCTGCTGAACCAGGGATTTGAAGGACGATATTTTTAGAATTTCACAGAAGGAGGAGGAAAGCCTGGAAGACTATCTGGAGCGATTTCACTACAATTTACAGAGGTCTAAGTTCAGTAACTTAGATCCATAAATTATAAATCCAATATTATTAAGAGGTTTAAGAGATGATTGTCTGGAGAATCTGAACATAATAGGAAAAGGAGACATATCGCATGAAACATTTGATGAGATAATGAAGCTTTGCCTGTGTAGCTCAAGAGGATCGGTCAAGGGGAGAGTTTCATTTCGGGACCCTTCACTTTGGATACAGAAGTCCACAAGTGGAGGAGTAACCAGAGCAGAGATCGGGAAGTTATTTGAGGATTTTAAAACCGACCTCCTTAGCACTCTCTCTTCCCAGATCACTACAATACAAGTCAAGAAAGCACAAGCAGAAGCTGAAGCAGCCTTAGCAATATTTTGTCCTCAATGTAAAAAGAAAAATTTGGAAAGAGAATGTGGACTGAATAGTGTCAGCCTGTGCAACATCTGTGAATTGGCGCACTCTACAAATCAGTGTCCTGAGTTTCACATACTGAAGGAGGTACTTCAAGAATCAAACGAGGATGTTCAATCTTCTTATTTCATCGGATCAAAGAGACCATGGCAGCCGTGACCTACAAGTATGCCTTCATATTTTTCCTCTTTTTATCCTTAGAATAATGTTTATAATAGTCATCAATACCCATGGAAATATCCTACTCCTTCCTCAACACAATTTCCTTCACCATGGAACCAATGGCCATCTCCTCCACTAATGCAATATCCTCCATCACAACCCAATCCTTGGGGTCAAAATTGGAGAGGCAATGGCCAAGGTCCAGTACCCCCTCCAATACCAATGCAATAGCAACAGTTACAACTGCCCTCCATTCAAAATCCTACACCTTATGTCCGACCCTAATTATCTATGCAACCTAAACCCAATCCAAATTATAAGGCAGCCCAGAGCATGGATGCTCCAGTTACCCTCCAGACTTATCTTATTACTCCTATCGGACTTAATGAGGTTCGGCTTTGATCAGGGAAAGTAATAAGATCTGAACATACCCCCATTATTACCAAAGAAATTGAATCACCCAGGAAGGATATGGATGATTGTGAGGCAGTTGTTACACATGTAACAACTGATACAACACCCATTGTTACATTTGTAACAGCCAGCTCGGGAGGGTCTGATGTTCCTACGTAGCCAATCCGAGTAAGGCTGGTACATCTGTGATAGCTAACTCAGCTATTAGCATTCAGAACCCCCCATACCCTCAACGATTAACTGAAAATGGGCTGGTCTCACAACCTGAATCTGAATTCCTCAAGGAGTTGAAAATTTTTTATGTGCAGATTCCGCTGTTAAAAGCTCTTAAATAAGTGCCTATCTATGCTAAAACAGTGAGGGATCTATGTGTCAAAAGACTTGGAAGGAAACCTAAATGCCCTGCTACTATCCATGTCATGGGAAAATTGTCCGATCTTATGATTGATCAGCCTTTGTTGACTAAATATAATGACCCAGGGAACCCTACATCGACTGTTCATATTGACAATCATCCCATAACCAATAATTTGATTGATCTAGGGGCAGCTATTAATGTCATGACTAAATACCTCTTCATCTCTCTAGGACTTCATGGGCTTAGACCTACACCCACAGTGCTTGAATTAGCAGATAGGTCCCATGTCAAGCCCGAGGGAATAATTGAAGATGTGGTTATCACTGTGGCTTCCTGGAATTATATGGCTGACTTTCCCATTTTACAAACCAAATCCAACCTGGGGGGTCATCCTTTAATCTTTGGAAGACCGTGGCTAGCCACTGCAGACACATATATCGGATGTAGGTCCGGATCTATGGTGATCTCAGATGGACAGGCCACTCAGAACCTGAACCTTTATCCCCCAACAAAACCACATATGGATTCGAGTAGTCTCAGGTGGGACGAATTTGCACCTGAATCTGATCTTTCCCTACCTCTTCTCATGCTTGGAAAAGCACAATACTTTAAGGATGAAACAGATGACAATATCATTAATGGTTTTATTAGTAATTCACTCCTTGTCGCCCCCATTAGAGATTTGGGAGAAGAAGATGAGGAAGATGATGCAATTACTGAACATTTGAAAACAACTCCACTTACTATCAGCAGTCCCATTGAAATCGAACCTGGAAAATGTTTAAACATCAATCCTAACCTGACTGCTGAACAAAACAGATGGCTGATACAACTGTTACAGAAATACAAAAATACATTTGCATGGGGATATACTGATATGAAAGGAATCCATCCTAGCCTATGCACTCATCGCATTTACCTTAAAGAGGATTACAAACTAGTTATACAACCTCAGCGCCGAATGAACCCCAGACTTAAGGAGATAGTGAAATAAGAATTGCAGAAACTCCTTAATGCTAATTTCATCTACCCCAATTCTGACAGTCAGTGGGTGTCTCCACTTGTCATAGTTCTGAAGAAGAATGGAAAATGGAGAGTCTATGTTGACTATAGGGAACTTAACAAGGCCACTCAAAAGGACCATTTTACTTTACCATTCATTGATCAGGTCTTGGACACTCTTTCTGGAAAAAAATTCTTTTCATTTCTAGATGCGTTTAGTGGCTATAATCAAATACAGATTGCCCCAGAAGACCAAGACAAGACAACATTTACTTGCCCATGGGGTACTTTTGAGTACAGAGTCCTTCCCTTTGGCCTCTGTAATGCACCAGCAACCTTTCAAAGGGCAATATTGGGCCATTTTTCTAATATTTTAAATGATTGTCTTGAAATCTTTATGGATGATTTTACACCCTACAGGGATGCCTTTGAGACAACATTAGCTAACTTGGAAAAAGTGTTTGAACTTTGTGAACAAACTAATGTTCTCTGAGCACATAAAAATGCCACATGATGATTACCTAGGGAATTGTGTTAGGAAATTTCATTTCAGCAGATGGAATCAAGGTAGATCCTACAAAAATTGAGGTAATCTCGAAAATCCCGACCCCTAAAACTCCGAAAGAGGCACGTAGTTTTTTGGGACATGCAAGATACTATAGGAGATTTATAGAGAATTTTTCAAAGATTGCATCTCCTCTATTTTGATTACTCATTAAAGATGTGGAATTTGTGTGGACAGGGAAGTGTGAGCAGGCCCTTTTAAGGTTGAAGAAATGTGTAACAGCAGCACCTGTTTTGCAAGGACCAAACTGGGAATTTCCGTTTCATATTGCTATAGACACATCTAACATGGTTGTGGGTGTCGTTTTGGGGCAGCTAGAGGAGAAGAAACCTTATGCCATTTATTACATCAACAAGAACTTAACTCCAACAGAACTCAACTACACTGTTACTGAGAAGGAATTCCTAGTAGTAGTGCATGCTATCAACAAATTTTGGCACTACATCACTGGGTATCAAGTATTTGTACACACTGACCATGCTGCAATTTGATTTTTAGTGAACAACCCTGTTACTAATGGTAGAGTTACACGATGGTTATTGTTGTTACAAGAATTTGATATTACTATTTTAGATAAACCCGAGAAAGATAATGTTGCTGCTAATTTTCTTTCTAGTTAACTATAAGTGATGACTGCACTGCCACTAAGGATTCTTTTCTAGATGAATATCTTTTTGCCATCTCTACTCACTCACCATGGTATGCAGATATAGCCAATTACCTTACTGCAGGAAAATTCCCACACCAATTGTCTTCCAAGGAAAGAAGGAAGATTATACAACAGAGTGCTACATACTCCTGGATAGAAGGCAATCTCTATCACACCGGGCCAGATTTTCAGATTAGACGATGTGTTAGAGAAGATGAAGTATTTTCGATCTTGAAGGCTTGTCATGAGGAACCCTATGGAGGACACTTCGCGGACAAGAGAACAAGACATAAAGTACTCTCAACAGGGTACTACTGGCCAACTATACTCTAGGATGCCAAGAAATTTGTGAAAGGATGTGATAGCTATCAAAGGATGGGCCAACCTTTGAAATTAGATGAGATGTCATTTCAGCCTCAAATAGTAATAGAACCATTTGAGAAATGGGCCCTAGACTTTGTGGGGCCAATTAATCCTTCATCGCAGCAAAAATCATACAGATTGGTCTGCACTAATTATGTCACAAAATGGGTCAAAGCAAAGGCACTAACTAGAGCAACAGAGCAGGCTGTTTCAGACTTCCTGTTTCAAGATATTTTTGTTTGCTTCGGGATACCCAGAGAAATAGTGACAGATGGGGGGCCTCAGTTCACATCTCATTTGATCAAGAAGTTGGTTGAAAAGTATGGAATTCATCACAAAATCACTACACCATATCAACCACAAGAAAATGGTCAAGTAGAAAGCACCAATAAATTCATTGAGGGAATCTTAACAAAGATAGTAGCCAACCACCAAAGAAACTGGGCCGAGAAACTTCCAGAGGTATTGTGGGCTTACAGGACAACATGGAGGAATGCTACAGGCTTCTCACCATATGAATTGGTGTATGGTAAGAATCCATTATTCCCCATATAATTTGAAATAAATACATTAAGAACAACATTGTAGGTTGATCTGGATTTGAGTACAACACAGACTCAAAGACTGAACCAACTCAATGAGTTGGAAGAGAAATGGTTGGCTGCCATTCAACAGACAGAGATCATTCATCATTAAAGAGACAGATGGCATGATGGGTTTATTAAGAAGAAAAATTTCCAGAAAGGAGATTGGGCTCTTTTGTACAATTCAAGGTTCAAATATTTCAAAGGCAAGCTTTGCACCAGATGGCTAGGTCCTTACGAAGTGGATACGGTCTTTGACAATGGGACTATACAATTGGTCACCATTGGTAGTGCTAAGATGTCGTTACTGGTTAATGGGCACCGTCTAAGGTTATATCATCAACCCGCTTCGAAGGGATCATTTTTCAACATTGTCGTGAACTCTAATCTTCATGTTACGATAGTAGGGGAACATTCTCCTATGCAACCTTAAAAACTGAAATTCCAATAAGTCATAAGTCACCAATGATTGAAATCAACCTTTTTGTGTTGTTTTTGTTTATATATATATATATATATATATATATATATATATATATATATATATATATATATATATATATATATATATATATATATATATAAACAAAAATAAATCTAACTCTGAAAACCCTTTTCTGGGGCATAGTCAGATAGTCAGTAACAACTGAAAACCACTCTTGTGGCAAATGTTACACCCATGTTTTTCTTCCTGAAACATGATCTTCCCTTTCTGATCTATTTTATAGGATGATGGTATTCATGTAATTTCCTTTTTTGTACCAATTTCTCCTGATTATTATGTTTTTTGAGAATAATCTAAGGGTTGTCTTGGATGTTACACATGTAACAGCCGATAGCCACGAATAGTGTTTTTTATGATTCGTTCCATAAACAACAATAACCGTGTCGGCCAAACACAACGACATGACCGTTGCAAGCAGGACGCCTCCAACTGAAAATCTTCCTCCACATCACCTCAGGTATGTCATTAAAAAGGTAAACGTTGTCATTGATGATTCAGTGATTAATTGGAAAGGTAATGATATTCCTATGACGGCCGTGGGTGGCCATCACCATTAAGGTGGGGGAGGGGATATGTCTTGAAATCACTGCAAAAAACCATAATCATAAATATCTATTAAATCCGCATGCACCTAATTAATAACAAAATTTCCAATGATGACCGATCCGGTTGGAAAAGAGTGTGTGTACAAAATCCCATTACTTTCCATAATGAGCCATTTATGAATATTAGTTTGAGGTACGATTTGGTAAATCTGTAAAATTCGTCACCTCCCATCAACCTCCTTGACTGAAACCTTGCATCGTCATTGTAAACTAGTCGATTGGGATAAGCAGAGACACTGAGAAGCAACGAATTCAAAAACATAGTGATGTTACAGTGGGGCTGAACAACAAAGAAGCGAATTCAGAAATGTAGTGATATTACAATGTGGCTGAACAACAAGAAGAAAATTTAGAAACAAATAGCAGAGATGGGTGGAGTAGCAGTCAGGCACGAGCCGGATTCTATGGACGCCTTGCAGAATTTTCCAAAAGCCCACCATATATTCAAAGATGCCGGATGGATTGAGTTTTTCCAGAAGCTTGAAGGCTCAGACAAGGTGGTGGCAATTGGATTTGCTCAGAACTTGAACAATAATCAAACCCGAGAAATGGGCATGCAAGTGGAGGTGACTGGAGAGGTAATTTCCTGGGTAACTTCATTTCCAGTAGAGGGGAAAAGGTGGTTTAACAAAAAAATCAATGACCTCTCCTTGAAAGAAGACTTCCTAGTAGGGGAAGAAAAACTTGAGAAGAAAGGGAGAGGAATTGACAGATTGTCACTTCCTCATCCTTGGGAATATGTTTCCCTAGGTTTAATTAAATATATCACTTGTGAGGGAAGATCCACAATAGTTCTCAACTATCACTTTCCTCTTCTTAATCACCTTCGGCACCAGCAAATAATTAATCTTCCATTTTATTTGTTAGGGATATCAAGCATATGGTGGAAACAGTAAAAATAGCAGCATCTCTGGAGTCATGTGTGACTAATCACAGACTCATTAATCTAATCGTACTGGATGCCCTAGGATAGCAAGGAAAAACTTGGAAAGAATTCAAGTGGAAGAGGCCGAGGTTAAGCCGGGGGAAAAAAACCATGACTTCAGGAGGAAGTCAGGCAGAGGTGGAAACCCAGACTCGACCTGTAGGATTTAGGATTGGGAAAAGCCTGTTGATGAACCAATTGGGGATAGAAGACCAAAACAAAGAGTGAAAGTTAGCATACCTATATAAATTTTTCCTACGGCTGAAAAGCAGACGAAAGCAAAAGTTTTAGAAGAAGAAAGGCAACCCTCCTCATCAGCTAAGGCCGAAACCAATGCCTTGTTTTTAGAACTTGAAAGTCTAAGAAAGGAAAACAAATAATTAAAGCAGAAATTATCTGAGGGGAAGGAAATCCCGGTGTTTGTATGCATGACATGTTTTCAAGACTTAACAGCAGAGGGATATAAGGTCTGTAGAGAAAATATCATCCCAATGGAAACAAAAACATAACGGCAGGAGGTTGTTACACAAGAACGTGATGATGATATTGCTGTTACACAAGAACCAATAGTTAAAGCAGAGCCTCCTATAAAAATTGACCTAGAAGCCGACCCACAAGGACCTGTGGAGGCCACTCTTATTGTAGAAGAAACAACAGTGGACATAGAGGCTACTCTAGATGGAAACAAAGGGGCTGACACACAAGAACCCACCGAGGAAGCTGCTATTACATAAGAACCAATAGTAGAGGTGGAGCAACCCCATGTAGCAGAGGCTGGTACACCCATTGTTGATGTGGATATTGAATGCAGAAGAACGCTGAGTCCCATTTCAGGATGGAGTTCTGAGAAAATCTTGCTAATTTCTAAATTGCAAAAGTGGAAATAGGAAGCAATCTCCCTTCGGGAGGGGACGATTTTGCTAAAGGAACATCAGAGAGAAATAGACAATTTACATGAAAGATGGATGAAAGCATAATTGAAGAAAGGATGGGAGAATTACAAGAATAAGGAAGCTCTGAAGAATCAGGAAGAACAACTGTTGTTGTTACAACAACAGGTTCAGGACCTCACCTTAGACAAGTAAAAACTTTATGACCTCGCCCTCAATTTTCTGGGTTGCAGGCAGCCTTCTCCATCCTATCCTCTTTTTTCTGTGGGAACGTTACTTCTTGTTTCATATGAAAGCCATTATGGAGGATAATAATATATTTTTTTCCTTCCACTCGTAAATTTCTAGATGTTTTCCATGCCTCCAATTTTGATGAGAAAAGCTTGCTGTGTGAGTTATTCTTACACAATATTATTTGTGAACATGTGAGTATGTAGATGGTTGTGATAGTATTCTCCTATATGGGAGATCTTCAATTGAGAGCTTTTGTGTCCTTCATGAAGAATCAGATTGAATGGCATCTGGCCATTAAATCTATGGAGACTAATGAGGAGAAGATGGAATTGTGGGTTCAGGCAGAACTAGGACGAGCTGCCGAGTTGAGACAAGAATTCAAGAGAATGTTGAGTAACTCTGGGATTAAAGAACCAACTGCCACTTATAGAATAATAATTCTGAACTTCTGCTTCAATCAATTCTCAATGATGAAGAGCCGAGCTTTGACAGGGTGCTTGAAACACACGGAAGCCAACAGTGATGAGCAATTGAAGGGGGGTCCATTCTCATTCTAGAATTCCATGGTGGTTTTACACATGTACCAGCTTATGCACAGATTGTACAATCCCTTGGTTCTTTGTGGTTGGGATTGAGATTCAAGTTTCCTTTGATCTGGCTGCTAATTTAGGATTACCAGATGAATTATGAATTGAGTAAGTATGAGTCAGAATCCTGGGTATGACAGTTGATGGCCAATCAGGGATACAGGTCTGCAGATGAAGATACAGCTGGTGCTTATGATCTCACCAACCTGCACCGAAGATACTCCCATGAGATATGAGTTTCATGAGGACATGCAAGTATTTCAGTTGGGGGGAGATGTTGGGTGCCAATTTTGTACACTTTTCCTATCTTTGTTTTCCCTATTTTTCCCCTTAACTATAACCAATGGGAGTATCTTTGCCTCTGTCTCCTACCTTTCTACCCTAACTTGTGCTGCTTCACCTTGTTTTTATTACTCTGCCAATTCACCAATTATTATGATATATCGTACCTTTTTATGACTAATTGATAGTGAATGTTTGGAAAAGATTGATGGTCTCTGTGTTGTCTTTTCAGATGTCATTTATAGCACCAAAGATCTTGAGCACGAAGTTCACAAGAGAAGTTAAGAGGGTGATGTTATAGCAAAGTGATGTTGTTACACCTTGCTGTTACAAACCCGCCAGCAAACTGTTGTTACACTCTGCTGTTACAGACTCGCTGGCGAATTTTTGATACAATTGTACCGTTGACTGATCCATCAAAAATTGTTGTTGATCTGTCCTCTAGCTGTTACACTACAACTATGATTCTATTACGATAGTTTTAGAAGTTGTTTAGCATTGTATTTTTTGGATAACAGCCTAAGGGCAATTTTGATTGTAATATTTTATTTTCTAGTCATAAATCTATTAGGAAGTGGTTATAACTATATGTGTTCTATTTTGATAAACATTATCATCATAAGATTATCATGACTGATCTATCCCTTGATTTTCTGATGTAACCACTATATAGTTCTCGGCCCTAGAGGTCGAAAGGTAAGTGAAGAACAACGTTATTTTGGCTCTGTAATTGTGTTCAGCTTAATACAAATTATCCTGTTATTGATGTTACATGTGTTATTCAATTTAGTTTCTATTAAGTTCTTCCTCTACCTATGCCTTGCTAGGGAGGAAGGGCCCTCCTTCTTAGCAGGGATTGCAGTGATTAAAGTAGTTGTGTATATGTAATTTTATTTCAGTTTATGTATCAATAGAGTGTTATTGCTACTGTTCAACTGTGAATATATCCAATTCAATTCCAATAATTTATATGCTATTGCACATATGATAGTAGAGACACCAACTGGTTACTTGTTGTGTGGCGTGTTAGAACAGATTAATTGAAGTGTGATTCCAGTCTTGTAGATCCTTTTAATTATACATGAGTGATTTACTTCTAGCATTTACTTCAACAACGATTTCTTTTCTTTGAAATTGCTTCTGTTTGGTGTATCGGCACAGATGGTGCAACTGTCATTGGAATAAATAGACGTCCCTGGATTGATAATTAATGTGTCTTGTTTAGTCATTTAATAATGATTTATATATTCCAACACTTAGGTAAACCTATTATAAAATACATTGAAACCTCCTCCCAATATTGATTTGGAATGGATAAAGGATGCAACAGACACAGGGTCTTAATTGTCTCAACTTTATTTTGCTGGAAAACCAAACATTCCGCCACAAAATTTTGAATATCAGATTTAATGCCATCCAAAAAAAATTCTTTCTTCACCCTATGGTAAGTTTTTATAAATCCCAAGTGTCCTTCGAAGGGAGAGGTGTGCAATTCCAAAAGAATCTTTTTTTTAGTTGGGAATTCTTATAAACATATAAGCAATCTTTGTACCATAAGGAATCGTTTTTCCAAGTAAATGTGTCAGATTTATTGGGATCTTGCTGCAACTTTTGAATGAGTATCCATACTTCTTCCTCACTCTTCCATTCCTCCCTTGCTTTAGTTATCCATTCTGGTTGGATAATAGAAATGGTACAAAGTAATGCTTCCACATCCTCATCCTTTCTTGAGAGTGCATCTCCAACAACATTTAGCTTCCATTTTTTGTTGATGATTTCAAAGTCATAACCCAAAATCTTTGTGACCCACTTTTTCCACTCTTCTAAAGATAGTCTTTGTTCCAAAGAGTATTTAAGACTATCATGATCAATTTTTACCTTGAAGTGTCTTCCCATTAGGTAAAGTCGCCATTTATTTAGTGCATATAGTATTGCCAACATTTCCTTCTCGTAAATAGTTTTCTGTAAATACTTTCCTTTGATTGGACAACTTTCAAAAGAAATGGGTCCTCCTTCCTATGTTAAAACAACACCAATTCCATTTCTTGAGGCATTACATTCCACAATAGAGGTTTTTGCGAAGTCTGGCATAGCTAAGACCAGTGCTTGTCACATTGCCTCTTTAAGATGTTTAAAGGCCTTAGTTGCTTCAGGAGTCCATGAAAATGCATCTTTATTCAATAATTTTGTTAGAGGTGCAACTATTCTCCCATAATTCTTAACAAACTTGTGATAATATCCTGTTAACCCGAGAAATCCTCACAACTACTTTATGGTTGTGGGGAATTTCCATTCCTTAATGGCTTTAATTTTGTTAGGGTCTATCTTAATACCCTCCTGAGATACAATATGACCAAGATATTCCACCTCTGGTACTCCAAAGAAACATTTGGAGGTTTTTTCATATAATTGTTTCTCGTACAATAGTTTGAGCACCCTGTCAATATGTTGAACATGATCCTTCCAAGACTTGTTGTAGATTAGTATATCATCAAAAATACTAACACAAATTTTCTAAGGGGTTGAAAATGGAATTCATCAACCCTTGAAATGTAGAAGGTGCATTGGTAAGGCCAAAAGGCATGACCAAAATTTCATAATGACCCTCATGAGATCAAAATGTTGTTTACGAAATGTCTTCAGTCTTCATTATAACTTGATGATATCCTGAACAGAGATCCAACTTGGTGAAATAAATTGCTCCATGTAACTCATCCAATAATTCATCAATCACATGAATGGGAAATTTATCTTTAATAGTGAGCTTATTGATATCCCTATAATCTGGACACATGCACCATGATCCATCCTTCTTGTGCACCAATACTAATGGAGTAGAGAAAAAACTTTGACTAGGTTGAATAATACCAGTCTTTAGAATTTTCGCAATCCTACGTTCAATTTTGATCTTTGGACATAAAGATATCTGCAAGACCTGATTTCTGGAGGAACACTTCAAATGAATAGCATGATCATGATCACGAATAGGTGGGAGTCCTTTGGGAGTTTCAAACGCCTTTGAATGATTGTCCAAGACTTTTTGGAGATCTAGATAAAAATATGATTTTGATGTTGGAACTTCTAGTGAGCATAGTTGTGAAATGACGCCTCGTTGTTATTTATTCAAAGTTTTTTTCATGACATTAGAGCTTATTATCTTTCCCAGCTTCCCTGCAATACCTCGTAATTCAACTTCCTTTCCTTCCGAAAAAATTTCAAGAAAAGTTCTTGAAAATTAAAAGCTACCGTCCCCAAAGATTGTAACCATTGTACTCCTAGTACAAAATCAACACCACCCATTGGAATGGAAATCATTGAACTATTCAATACATATTCCCCCATGGTTAGCTTGATATTATGGCAATTTCCAGAGGAATTTATAGTTCCTCCATTTTCCACCATCACTTGACACTCTGGCATTGGGTATAGGAAGCAATTCAATTCCTTGGCTACCTTAAAATGAATAAAATTATGGGTTACTACTCGAATCAATAAGCACTGTTACATTTTTCTTCTTGATATTTCCTTCTATCTTGAGAGTTTTAGGAGTGGTAATTCCTGCCAATGCATTACAGGATATGGCTAGATTCATTTCTTCTTCCTCTAGGGTTGGTTCCCGGTGTATACCTTCTTCTTTTGAATTTTCTTGTACCTTTTCTTCCTCTTCTTCACAATCTATGTAAAATAATTTATTCTCTACACACTTATGGCCTTTAGTTTATTTTCTATCACAACTATAGAAAATCTCTTTTTCTCTTTTTTCTTCCAATTGTTGTGGTGTCAACCTTGTAGGTTGTGGAAGTCTAGGAGTAGAAACACTTCCATATTTATAGTTGTGAGTGGTAGGCTTCCTTGTCGCCATAATTTTTCTTCCAAATTTTCTTGCCAACCTGAATTCCTTCTGGACCAATGTATTAGGTTCCAAAAGGTGAACCTCATGTTGGATGCTATCCTTTAGAGTCCCTATAAAGACATCAATCCTATGTTCCTCTGTAATATTATTTACCCTTATATTCAATTTTTGGAAGTCCTCGATGTGCTCCATCATTGAGCCCTTTTGTTTGAGATTTATCAATTGGCTAAAGGTATTGCTATTTGTATCCTCATAATGTGCTATAATTTCATCCGTAAAAATTGACCAAGTGACCATTGGTTTACGAGAAAAAATCCATGGATACCATACAAGCTGATTTTGTTCTAAATATAAAGTTGTAATGTGTAACTTTTGTGTATTATGGAGCTCAAAGTATTGCTCCATTTGTAGTATCAAAGTTATCGGATCCTTGCCCTCAAACTTCCTCATCTCTACCTTTGGAATATGGTGAGTCTTAAATCCAACATTAGAGTCTATGAAATCATGATTAACATTTCTTTTGTTCTCATCATGAGTTTCCTCTATGTTAGGTCCCTATATTACTAGTATAGTCGCTTATTGTTGTTAGTGTAACCCCCTTATTGTTATTATTGTACCCATGTAACCCCCATATTATTATTATTTTTCCCTTAAATTATTATTGTTAGGTCGGCTAGGATTACATTGTGGCCCCACTAGGATTACATTGTGGCCCCATGGACTCCTATATATAAAAAGGAGATTTTGTAATTTGTATCATCCAAGAATTGTTCATTCATGTAATGTATTGGAGGTTTCCCCTCGAAGTGGCTTATTTCTAAGGTGTTGATATCTCTTTTATTTTATTTTTGGAGTTGGTTTCACAACATTTGGTATCAGAGCTTTGGATTCTAGGGTTTCGCTGCTCCAAACAGGTCATCGTGGAATTTTCGCGATAAATTTTTTTATACGAAGTTTAAGAAGCTGAAATTTTTAGTGTGAGAAGCCAAAATCATGAGGAATACCGTCACATAATTTCAGAGCTTGGTTCGCAATATTTTCGGAGATATAATCTGTGGAATTTAGGTCATTTTTCAGGCTCCTGAATTTAACCTAAACAAGTCTTCGTGGAATTTTCGCTATAAATTTTTTTCTACAAAGGTTCCAAAGCTGAAAGTGTTAGAGTGAGAATCAAAAATCCTAATTAACATCATCACAAAATTTCAGATCTTGGTTCGCAATATTTTTAGAGATACGATCTATGGAAGTTAGGGCTTTTTCAGGCTTCTGAATTTCATCTCAAAGAGGTGACCGTGGAAAAATCTTCATAGCTCTCTTTCTGAACATCGGATTGGAATTTTGTAAAAAGTGGCTGCAATTAAACGGATTATAGTTTACTATCTATCAATTTCAGAGCCAAAGGAGGAAACAATGACACGTGGCAAGTCGTACAAGTTCCTTTACTGAATCAGTCCATAATTGGGTCATTGTGGGAGATTCGATATAACTTTGTCTTGAAGAATCCAAATCAGATCAGACCTATGGAATTTGAAAGAAGCTTCAGAGGGCTACTACAGGGATGAATTTCAGATATTTAGGATCCACAATTATAGATATAATTCAATTTCAATATCGAGCTCCTCAAAAGAAAGTAAAAGGTGTGTATTTGGTTTTTAAAATTGCATAACGTTTGTTTGAAAAAGCAGTTTGAAGTGATTCCAAAGGAATATTTTAGAATTTTTATCAGTATTGGGTTCTATAATGCCTCAAAAAAATAATTCCATACCCATTAAGACCTCAAAAATCTATACTATGATGCATGAAGAGGAAGAATTGTAGTATGAGATATCAAAATTATGGTACCAAGTGCAACAAATTTTGATCTTACGAAGAGCAATCAAAGATGACATAGATGGTTTAAAAGAAGAAATGGATGCTAAGTTGGATGGTTGAAAGGATCAAATAATAGCTATATGGATGATAAATTAGTGGAAGATCACATTGAGCATCAACAACAAGTTCTCCAACTCTCAAAGGATAACCTAACTTTGGTGCAGAATCTAATGAAACAACAGGAAGATCAACATCACATCGAAATAAGTTCTGATGCAGTAAAAAAAACAAGAACTCAACAAGTATGATCAATTTTATAGTATCTCAGCAAGTGGAAGAACTTTCCTGTAGAAGATTCCACATGGGAGGATGAGAATTTTATACAGAAGCATCAAGAAATAATCAAGCGTTGAGGACAACACTTGTTTGAAGGAGAGGGGCATGTTAGGTCACTATATTACTAGTATAGTCCCTTATTGTTGTTAGTTTAACCCCCTTATTGTTATTATTGTACCCATGTAACCCCCATGTTATTATTATTGTGCCCTTAAATTATTATTGTTAGGTTGGCTAGGATTACATTATGGCCCCATGGACTCCTATATATAGAAAGGAGGTTTTGTAATTTGTATCATCCAAGAATTGTTCATTCATGTAATGTATTGGAGGTTGCCCCCTCGAAGTGGCTTATTTCTAAGGCGTTGATATCTCTTTTCTTCTATTTTTGGAGCTAGTTTCACAACAATCTACTACCTTTTTTCCATGAGGAAGTTTTTCTTGTAGCAACTTTGCCAAAACTTCCTTCAAACCTTCCATGTTTTTCTTCAAATATTCCATGTTGCCTTCTATACCATCCATATTAGCTTCCACGCCATCCGTCTTAGCTTCCATGCCATTCTTCAAACCATTCATCTTAGATTACATGCATTTCATCAAACCATCCATCTTAGCTTCCATGCCTTTCTTCAAACCATCCATCTTAGCTTCCATGTTGCCTTCTATACCATCCATCTTAGCTTTCATGTTGCCTTCTATACCATCCATCTTAGCTTCCACGCCTTTCTTCAAACCATCCATCTTAGCTTCCATGCCTTTCTTCAAACCACCCATCTTAGCTTCCATTTCATTTTTTGTTACTGTTTGTGAGAGCGAAATTTGTTGCACTTGGTCTTGTAATTTGGTATATCATGTTGCACTTCTTCCCATTCATAAGTCATAGTAGAGCCTTCTTAGGGTTTAATGGGTGTTGAATTATTTTTAGGGGGGAATTTAGAACCCAATATTGATATCTATGCTGCAATATTCCCTTGGAATCACTTCAAACTGATTTTCAAACAAGACTTATGCAATTTAAAAAAAAATTACACACCTTTTTCTTGCTTTTGAGGAGCTCGATATTGAAACTGATGTATCTCTGTAATTTCAGATTCCCAAGAATTTATCTTCAATCCTTTAGTAGCCCTTTCAATCTTATTTCCAATGCCATAGTTCTGACCTGATTTGTATTCTTCAAGGCAAATGTATGCTCAAACTCCCACAATTAGCTAATTATGGACTAGTTCAAGAGAGCGAAGTTGTATGGCATGCCACGTGTCATTGTTTCCTCCTTCAGCTCTAAATAGATACATAGGAAACTAAATTCCATTTAATTTCAGCCACTTTTTATAGAATTCCAATCCGATCCTCACAAAGAGAGTTATGATAATTTTCCCAAGGTAACCTCTTTGAGTTGAAATTCAGGAGCCTTCAAAAACCCTAACTTCCATGGATCATATCTCTGAAAATATTACGAACCAAGATCTGATTTTTTTACATGAAGTTCCTCAGGATTTCTTTGCAAATGGGTTTTGTTTTTAGCTCCAAAAACTTCGTAGAAAAAAATGATAGCTAAAATTCCATGATGACATGTTTGAAGCAGCGAAACCCTAGAATCCAAATCTCTGATACCAAATGTTATGAAAACATATCACAAAATAGAATAAAAGATAGATCAACGCCTTAGAATCAGCCTATTTGAGGGGGAAACCTCCTTTACATTGCATAAATTAAAAATTCTTAGATGACACAAATGAGAAAACCTCCTTTCTATATATAGTAGTCCATGGGGTCACAATATAATCCTAGCTGACCTAATAATAATAATGTAAGGGCACAAAAATAACAATAGTGGGCTATTATGGGGCACAATAATAACAATATGGGGACTACAAGGGTACAAAAATAACAATAAGGGGGCTACACTAACAACAATAAGGGACTACACTAGTAATAAAGGGCCCTAACATTTGTGGATTGTTGTGAGGGAGGTCTAGGGGTAAAAACCTACCAAGGCCCTTCAAACCTTTATAATATTTTTATCTAATCACAGAGGACCATGTGGCGCCCCCTCACTGGGCCACGTGGTGCCTCACCATTAGCCCATTTAAAACCAACCAACCAATAAAATCCTGACACCTACCTCAGTACGACCCTACCACTTGTCGAGCTCAGGGTTAGTCCACCGTCATCCGTACCCTGCACAATTAGTTGATGACGTCAGTTGTACGGTCTGCCCAATCAGAAACCCATTCAACCTTGCCGCTTGAATTTTAAGTTGTTTGGCAAAAACTTCATAACATCATAACTTCCTCATATGATGTCGAATTAATGTGATTCAAGTGGTGTTGGAATCATGACGACGAAAAATATGATTTGGCACCAATTTCGAGATATTTCAAGCACTTTCATTTTTTAGCCTCATTTTTGTCTCCAGATGATACCTCCCCAGTGGGAAAGTTTTGACCTCCAAAATTCTATCTTCACTTAGCAAATAAGTGAGGAAACAACTCCTTCAATTTCTCGATCTCAATCCTTCTTGTTTTGTTTGAATTGGTTCCTTTGAGCCTCGTTCAAGGTACTCCACATTGCCTTTACGTGAAGTCCTTATCCTCCTATCAAGAATCATGGCTTGTGGCAATTATTCTAACACATTCAGGAATAAATTATGGATGAAATCTGAACATTCTCTTCAATACCATCTTAATTTGGCTGAAACAATATTCACAATGAAGTATTTCTTTGTTAAAACCAAACTTGATCTTCCACCTAGAAATCATAAGCAACTCACTGCTTGTTATGCATTTCTTTTTACTTTTCTTTGTTTTCCTCAAGTTGCACTTGTACACTTTGATGCTCTGGCTGCATTTGGTCAATGATATGTTTGGATTTTTCCACATCGCTATGGTCATCTTCTGCATAATCTTTACCAAAGATCAAATCCAAAAAGACTTTTGCAAATAACACAAACAAGCATCACATGGGAATACTTGCATAGGTGAGTGCTTGAAACAATTGTAGACATGTGATATGTACATGACTTCACTTTACAAATTACCCAAATGGGAATATACAACAATTAATTAAATTTTTACAAAGAAATCTAATTTTGCAAAATATTCTAACCATTATTTTCCTAACTAGGCTTATGTGTTCTCTTTCTGCACCAACTCTGCTTCAAAGGCTTCTTTGGGAACTACACCAGTTTCCAATTTTCCACCTATCGCTTCCCTCATAGGGTATCACATGACCTCTCTTTCCTTCTTGGGATGAAGTTTCAAATGGAGTTTCCAACATTTCAATCTGGTGCCCATTCATATTACAATGGGTACAAAAATGCTTACGCTTGCCCATCGACAAGGAATTCTTCATACCTAGGAGAGGTTCCTCATGTCTTGTCCCAATAATTTAATCTTTTTTTTTAGCATTACCTTACGTTGCTCAAAATCATCCACATAGTGGTCAAATCCATCACAAAATGTACATGGAAACATTTCCCATAAATGGTCATAAGCACAAACATTTCTGGAATTCCCATGATGCTTATACCTGTATTTTGGGTTATGTCTTTGACTAGGAGAACTGGACTCAGCAACGTCCTTTGCAACGTTCATATCTCTACGGAGACAATTTGTCACTATCACTATCATCATGGTGTGTTGTACCATCGCTTCGTAGGAGCCACTTTGGCATTAACTCCATACATGACGATTTCTTTGCCTTAGCAATTTTGGAGCACCCTCCAATTTCTTCATGGCCATAAACCAACCCTTCATACCGTGGTCGTTCCTTCACTTTGTTAGGATTAATGATGCCTTGGACATTGACTTTGAGGCCCCTTATATCATAACCCATATGAATCTAAATCTTCATACCAATACCCTTGGTATGCTTTTCAAAAGCTGCAAAATATGTGTTATCAAAATTAATTAGAGTATAACTAGATATAATAAATACCTCCTTTGGCCAAAATCCCATATTTTTCATTTCATATGTTGATGAAGAAGTGGATGATGTCTCTATCCAACCAATTTTACTAACTGGAACATAGGGAGAATCTTTTAGATAATGGAATAAATCGCAAGCACCATTATCATCATAGGATCCATATCCTGTGTACTAACTGTTAGTGTCAGTATGTCAGTGATTAAAAATAACTCTTTTAGTTTTTTCCTAAAGTCATAGGTCAATTTTTTTTAAATTTTTCAAACAAGTTTTCAGAAAATAATTTTGGTCACAGAGGTCTAGATCAAGTGTGTTGCTCCCTCATCTCATTCATCACCATCATTGTTTTCAAGGTCATATCCTTAATCATCATTTAAATATTTAGGGTTATGTCACTTCACCTCATATATTTTACTGTCTAGGGGAAATCTCTACCTTTGAAGATTGTCCAATTTCTCACTTAAAACAAGGTTCTAACCCTTCATCTCACTCATAAACCTCTAAAAGGGGAGATAACATATTTAGGGAATAAAATAAAGACAACTTGTCTTGTTTAAAAAAGTTTCAAGTTTCAAAAAGTTCAAAGAGATCAACTCTGTCTTAGTGTCTCATTAAAAGGCAAAAAGGTCATTTCAAATGTCAAAAGGCGAAAAAGGTCATATCAAGCTTATAAAAGGAAAAAAAAAAAAAAATCATTCATTTTTCTCTCTTGATGTGTGAAAGAGAACCTCTCTTACCTCACTCACACTCCAAATATGGTCAAAGTCCAAATCCAAATCATAAAATCACTTTAAAACTCATTTGTTACCCTTCTAGCAGTTTGTGTTACGCTTCTAGGATTATCGGTTACGTTTTTGGACAAGCGTGTTACACTTTTGGAGTGTGCTGCACAACCCTTGTTACCCTTATGACATGCTGCGTAGGTGCTACACAACCCTTGTTATGTTTCGGTGAGCCCTTGTTACACTTTTGCCTCCCTTGTTACGCTTCTGTACATGCTTGTTACACTTTTGGAGGAGAGGCAGATTTGGGTGTTGGGCTTGGAAAACCTCCAAACAAGCTTGAAAATTGTCTTCATTACCTTGTGAAGCCTTCATAAAAGGTAAATCATTACTCTTATGCTCTCTTTTGGTCAAATTTTGAGATTTTAAAACATTTTATTGCTCACTTTGTTTTTCTACATATTTTCACTCATACACAGTATAATTTTTTTCTCATTTGAAAAACCCTAACCTACCCCACCTACGTAAACCATAACCCTAGTATATAAACCCTAACTCACACCTCTTATATACCTCATCCCCACATTTCCCATCATTCACACCACCCCTAACATGTCATTTCACCCAAACCCTAGTTTCTCGTTATTTTCACAATGAAAAACTTGGAAATTTCCCGTGTTTTCTAGATTTCGCCACCCTCCACACATACATTTCTCCTCATTCCACTTAAAGTATGGAGCTAACATGCCACCCTATGTACTGAATTTTTTCTATAATTTTTACTCAGCTCCATGATCCTCCATTTCACATTCTAAACTTACTCCACCTATACACTAGCTATTTTCACAGTGTGAAATTGGAAATTCCGTGTGTTTTCATCATTTCACCACCTTACTCACACTAATTTTCCCTCATTCCACTCACAAATTGGAGCTAACATACAACCCAATCCACTCAATTTTTTCTAGAATTTTTCTCAGCTCCATGATCCTTCATCTCATCCTCTAACTCACACTTTCCTACACTCAGTTTTTCCAGATTTTGATGCATCTACCCATCCCATCAATACACTAGGTTTTTCATCATTCCAGTGACAAACAAGATGGAAAGTGAGAAGAAGAGATTCAAAGGACGGTGTCATCTCAGGCTAGAACCTTTCACAATGCATGACTTCAATGCCTCACTATTGCCCATAAGATGTTTTGAGAGAGATGATTGTTTGAGATTTTGTGAAAGGCTCATGGAAGAGGGGTATCATCTTCAATTGACCAGCTTATTTGCTACAAGATTCAGCATGGGGAATGTCACTATTGTAGGTATGGATATAATCCTATCAACAGAACTAATTCTTTAGAAACATGTATTTCTTGTCATGGAGAGCAGTGGTTCAAGGGCATGGAGTTAGATATTGAAAATTACAAACAGTTTCTCAAGCCTCATGCTAGAGAGGAGCCAGATTACCTATTTCCTTTCAGACACCTCATAAACAATTATGCTCCTTTTATGATGTTCATAATGAATTACTTCACATGTGAAGGAATATTTTCCAGGTTGTATAGGTATCATATCTGGATGTTGATGCATTTCACCTCTGTCAAAACACTTGATTTTCCAGATTATTTATACATGAGATTTGTTAAGATGACTGAGAAGGTTCAAAGTAGAAAAAAATATCATCACACTAGTCTTTTTCATCATGGTCTCATCAAGCTCATTGTATTGCATCACCTTTCCTCCATCAACATGACTTGGGAAAATTTCTTAGAGAGATTATCAACAGCACCTACCATTAGCCCTCCTATCTTGCCTAGTACATCATCAGCACAACCAATGGAGGTTGGATCTTCTAGCATGCCCACTCAACATTCATATGCTCCTAGGGTTGTTGAGTTTACTGACACCTATGAGAAAGGGAAGAGACATATTTTTGCACCTAAGTCTGCGAAAAGTGTTCTTACACTTGACACCATTTTGGAACATAGTGAGATGGAGGAGTAGCCTCTTTTGCATCAACATAGTGAATCAGTGCCATTGGAGGTTGGGGTAGCAGAGCAGGTGGAGGTCAGATCAACTAAAGAGATCATCAGATAGAAAGATGAGGAAATAGCAGAATTGAAGAAGATGTTTTCCATTGCTAATTCTCAAATCACTTTCTTGCAGCAAGAAAATTTTCAATTAAAAGTGAAGCAGGTCATACAAAGCAAGCCCAAGCCTGACCTAGAGGCAGTCAATGGTAAAGGTAAGGAGGTTATTTATGTTTATCAAATACATGACATAGATGCTAAAACACAATCAAGAAGGCCAAAAACAAGAGGCCTCAAAAGGGCACTGGAGCTAGAAAGACAGTCAACTCATCCACCTGACGAGTTGACCTTTAATGAGCTTATATCCATGGAGATTAATGAAGACAGAGATATTTGTTGTCAATGGTAAATTAACACATGGAGAAGCTCTTGAAGAGGGCTAATAGGGACAATAATCTGCAAAGACACATGGAAAATCCTTATCGCGTTAGGAATACAATTTCTCAAATAAGTCTAAAACAATTGAAGAAAAGGCTAAAAGATGCACAAATGAAGCTAAAATAGAAAGATAGATTGGAATTGTTGGTTGAAGCTTCTTTGGTTGTTTTTCCAATCACTCACAGGTGCTACAGAACCAATTTTGAGAATTTTTGATCAATTTTGGTATTTTTTGTGATTTTTTCACAATTCTGGAAATTCATCATTGCAGTAGGGTAACAAACTTTTTTTGCGCTTATTTTTGGGGCATACAAATGATTATTTATTTATATGGATGGTTGTATTTTGATGAGTAAATCACATATCATGAACCCCCTTGGCATGACAAGCTGTAATTTTGAAGAAAAATCTCAAAAACCACCCATTTTTCATGTTTCTGCCACCTTTTTGGAGCCTTTGTTATGCTTTTGGAGTAACCTTGGGAGAATGGATTTTTGGAGGCCTTCCCATGGGTAATTTTGAAAAATTCAAGATGTTATGGAAACTATACACACAGGGCTAGTTGACCATTCTTTCAGAAGTGGATTTAGACTCCTAAAAGTGCCTCCAAATTTATGTTATGCTTCTGCAATTTTTTGTTACACTTATGTAAGAAATGTTAAAAATCAGCATTACATTCCTTAGGACACTTGTAAAGCTCAGAAATTGTCACAAATTCCAAGTTTTTTTGTCCTATGAGTTTGAATTAGAGTTATTGAGTTTTTTTTTGCCTCTTATCACGAGGGAATATGTAATTAATGTAAGGGATAAACACTCCTAATTCATAACTTAAATTCAGGGAATGGTTTCTAACCTCCCAAGAATCTAGGAAATGACTCATATTGTGTATTTATGATACATTTTAGATAGTATTTCATGCTTATGAGGTGTAATAGTCCATATTTTATATAATTAGACTCTCTTTAGTCTTTTGTTGGGTTGGATAGTCTCATATTGCAATGGAGCTTTTGTAATCAACAATTTGGAATGAAATTAGAGACAGATTTGCATAATTTCTGTTGAGATACTTGTGGTATGCATTGGATCATCTGTTCTTATTATGTATTTTTATTTATTCATGCTTAATCATATATTTTCTTCTTTCATGTATGTTTATCTTGTAAGTTTATGAGCATAAATAATGTTTCTTCATGCTATGTTTTAGACAAGATTTACATTACTATGTCTATTTGATTCTAAATGAATGAATTCACCTCAGTGCTAATTAAAAATTTCTTTCACTTCACCTTTTACTCAATGACCTATAAAAAAAAAATCTTTCAAACTACCTATCTAGCCTCACATATTCTTTGCAAATTGACCTTGGAATTCAGACCTAGAAAACCTCATACACAATCTTCTCACTGACTTTTCTATCCAGCATTCAAAACATCAAACAAAATCCTATTTACTGAGCTTATATACCTATCCTAAGATCATTAGAAACTCATTCATTCCTTTGACTCAAAATTGACAATGAGAGAGCCCTCTCTGGTCCTTTTAGGGCTAGCTAGCTGACCTAAAGCCTGGTCTAGGGTTACCTTTCTTCAATCCCATTTTCATCCTAGGGAAGTTGGGGAAAGTGATAACAATTTTGGTGTCATTGTCGGGGAGCGATTGATAAAATTTCCCTAGTAATATTTATTTAAGCCTTTGAAAGTTATACTTGTAGGTGACAAGCTCTAGCATTCGAAATAGGCTGAATTATTAAATCAGAGCCAAAGTTCAAAATTCTTATCTTAAGTTGGCTCTTAAAACACATACTAGGTCAAATCAAGGCCCAAATCCCTTATCAATTGTGAATGACCCTGAGAGTCTGTTTAGAAAGCATAAAACCAAGTCTCGGAAGGTTGGAAGAACTATTCCTCCACTTGTCAAATCAAATTCCTCGCCTGCGAGATTTGTTTAAGAGTATTTGTTTTATAGTTCAGAATCTGAAAGATCTTTGTTTAGAACTAAGTCTGAAACCTTTCTTTTAGAAACCACCTTTGATCCTTTTGATATTGAGACCTTTGCACCATTTTATGATTCTTTATACTCTGAAGTTGATAGCAAATTCTGGCCTAATTTACACAAACTTAAAGGCTTAGTCAATAAGTTTCAAGAAACTTCATAAATGCTTATTTCCAATATCAGTAGCAATATTTTGCTTCATATGTCATTACACCTTCTCATACTACTACATAATAGACACTTCCTTTCATTCCATCATTACCTCTGGAATTTTTCAATCCATCATCACCTCCACCACCTCCTCCATTAGTCATGGCCAATTTTTTTTTCTGTTGATCTTACCACTTCAGCTCACTCCACCGCCTCAGAACTATGGTCAGATACTTCCCCTTTTCGATGGAACATCATGGATTAGAGCTTATCAACAAATTTCCAAAGTGATTCATTTCATATATCTTAAAGAGATTAACAATGACGATGCCAATATGAACATCATTGCACAAATGTTCTCCGGAGAGGTAAATAAATGGTTTCGCTCTCTCATATTTGGTTCAATAGGTACTTTAAAATAGTTGATTGACTTGTTTATGGCAAAAGGGGAAGAGAAGAAAAATCCATTGCAGATTTTAGTTGAGTATAACGCCTTGAAAAGGAATCCCAATGAGTTTGTCCAAGACTTTACAGTGAGATTCAATAAAATCTATGATTCAATTCCTTACAATATTAAGCCTCCTCCAGGGCTTGCTTTACTGCATTGCCCTGATGATTTCGATCCTAACATGGCCTATCAGTTGAGGGAAATAAACCCATCAACTCTTGAAGAAATGCAGTGAGCGTGGAAGCTAATTTGATCATCAAGAAGTCTAAAATCAAGATGGAGAAAAGATTCACTATCAAAGAGGAAACATCTACTTCATCAGAGTGAAAATTAGATACCTTGATCAAGACCATGGAGAAGATGATGGATAAAATTTCCATCACTGATCGACAAGTTGAGCCCTCCATTAGAAATCTCATTTTCAGGGGTCAAAATCAGCAACCTTAATACAGGATCAAGCAAAGGGAACATAGGGGTCAGGATCCACAAAGTCAACCGAAAATTCACACTCCATTTCATCATAATTATAATGAAGGCATTGATGAAGATGATGAAGAAGAAATTTCTAGCGAGAATAATTTATTTGAGGAAAATCATCAACCTATTTTCCTCACCGAAGAAGATCAATTTTCTGCAGAAATTTGTGCACAGAATGATCAGCAGTATGTCTTGTCAAATGATGACACGTTATCAGTGCGCACGGAATATTATCAAAGGGGATATCATAATGATATTTATCAAGTTCAAAGACACTACGGTTTGAGGAATAGGAATGTTCCTATAACCCCCAATCAGAAAAAACATAACACTCAAGTAGATGCTCATCATAAAGAAATTGTTGCTCGAAATCGAAGTAAAGACAAAGGACCTGCTATTGCTAATCATGCTAAAGGAAACGAAGCTTCCTCTATTAGTCAAAGAAATGATAAAGAAGTCCAAGATGGAGGACAGAAGAAAGAGTCTTCACACAAAAAATTCCTCGAAAAGAAAGATGTACCATTGAAAGAGGGAGAAAAACATTCTTCTCTTTTTAGTCTTGAAAATGAAATTTCCAAATTGAAAGTCTCCATTCCTCTAACTGAAATATTCAATAATGATAAATACAAAGTTCAAGTAGCTAAGTTGCTTAGATTTGATCAAATGTCCTACATGGTTAATGTGAGTGATGATCACCCCAAGATTCTTTTTGGTCCTGTTGTTGATGGTAATCTAGAAGATAGTGAAGTCCCTCCATTTTATCTAAGCCTCAAAATCCCTGATTTTATCCTTCATAATGTCATGCTTGATGCCGAAGCCTCTCACAACCTCATTCGCAAGGCCATTATGGATAGATTAGGACTGGATATCACAAGACTGTATCATGATCTTTATTCATTTGATTCAGGGAGGGTGAAATGTCTTGGCCTCATCAAGGACCTAATGGTGTCATTAGAGAAAATCCCAGCCAAGAATGTTCTCATGGATTTTGTTGTGGCTGATATCCCTCCCAGATATGGAATTTTTCTTTCTCGGTCATGGGGAGCAAAGCTTAGAGGTACCTTACAGCTTGACTTTTCATATGTTACCATTCCTGTCTTTGGGAAACTTAGGAAAATATATCGGGAAAGTAAAATGAAGTACATGATCAGTAGACAAGAAAAGCCTAATAATCATCCTATACATGTTGTTCATACAGATTTAGAGTCCTTTATCTTGTTTAATGATGAGTTTTCAGCATCTTTCAAAGTTTTGATTGAAGAAAAAGAAAAAATTTCTGATTTTTCAAATTCTGTTTTAGAATTGGCAAATGCATAAATTTATGAAAAAGTGCCAAGTGGTTTGGAAACAAGTGCATCACCTCAAAAAAGTGATGAAACAGTGAAAGAAACAGAACTTTTTGGTACAACAGAACTCTCTCAAGTAGCAAGCAAAGTTCAGCCATCCGATTTACAGTTTCCAGATGAAGAAAGTAGTTTGTGGACCATGGACTTTGATGGAGCTTTGGGCAAGGAAGGGGATGGCATTGGAATGTGGATTCACAACCCTGTAAATAACTCATTAAATATTCCTCCCAATGTTTGAATGTACTCCTACAATCTGGCTTTTGAATGTTCAAATAATGAAGCTGAGTATGAGGCTTTGATAGCCGGTTTGAAAATTCTCAAGAAGCTAGGTGCCAAGAATATTTCTGTATATGGCAACTCTGAGCTGGTAATAATTAAATTCAAGGGGTAATACCAAGCCAAGCATCTAAGGATGCGAGCTTATCGAAATGTAGTGCTAGACATCCTCAAGACATTCACCAAATACACTTTATCATTGATCCCAAGGGACAACAATGTTATTGCTGATTCTCTTGCCACTTCGACCAGCATGTTCAAAATTCCATTGTATCCTAATAATAAGTATGAGATAAATGTCAAACACCCCCTTGCTATCCTACATAATATTTAGTATTGGCAATTCTTTCAATATGATAAACGTATCGGCAACTTTTTACAGACAAAAGAGTAATTTGTGAATTCTCAAATGGATAACCAGTGCTATGAAGATGACCAATAATTCCATGCAGCAGAGATGCAAGTGCTTCAGTTGAAAGATAACTCCATTCCAAGAGGTTTGGTACCTTTAGAATAAATTTTCAATCAGGATGATGTTGTACGCAAATTGACCATGTTACCGACAGAAGTGGGAGTGGAAGATCTCAATCTTAGCACTCCGGAAAAGCCAAAGATGGTAAAAATTTCAAAATATTTGAGTGCAGAAATGAAAGGTAAATACGCAGTGCTTATGTCTCAGTTTTCTGTTGTATTTTCTTGGGAATATTTTGATTTTAAAGTCTATGATAAGAGCATAATTCAACATACCATTCCCTTGAAGCTGGACGAGAAACCTTTTTGCTAGAAGTTAAGGAGAATGAATCCCAATTTTTTTCCCTTTATTCAAAAGGAGGTAAATAGATTATTTACTGCTGGTATTATAGTGCCTCTTCGCTTTTCAAATTGGATGTCTAATCTAGTGCCAGTGAGAAAGAAGACAGGAGAGATTTGCGTGTGCATTGATTTCAGAAATATGAATAAAGTGTCATTGAAGGACAATTACCCACTACCAAAGATGGACCATATTCTGTAAAGGGTAGTTGGATCTTCTAAACTTTCATTGTTGGACGGATACTCTGGGTATAATTAGATTTTATTCCATCCAGATGATCAGGAAAATACAACCTTTACAACACCTTGGGGCACCTTCATGTATGCCAAAATGCCTTTTGGATTGAAGAATGTAGGGTCTAATTTTGAGCGAGCAATGGATATTTCTTTCGCCAATGAAAAGGGTGTCTTTTTGTTCATTTATCTTGACGATATCACTTTTTTTCCAAGACAGATGAGCATCACTTGCAACACTTGAAAACAATTTTTCAGAGATGTAGAAAGTTTGGCATATCACTGAACCCAAAGAAGAGTCTTTTCGCTATGGAGGAAGGTAAATTGCTGGGCCATATCATATCAAAATATGGAATTAGGATAGGTCCTTCAAGTATTGAAGCAATTCAGACCTTGGACTATCCTAGGAGCAAAAAGGAAATTCAGTCATTCAATGGAAAAATCAATTTTTTGAGAAGGTTTCTCCCCAATCCTGCTAAACACTTAAGGAAAATTAATGACATGCTAAAGAAAGATAGTGAAGTAAAATGGTCTAAAGAGGCGAATAAATCATTAAATAAATTTAAATTGGCTTTATATCATGCTCCTATTCTTATTAGTCCATATTATACACATGATTTTATCATTTTTTCATTTTCCTCAGAGCATACTCTTACTGTTGTCCTTATGCAAAAGAAAATTCAGAACACGGAGCAGCCCATCGTCTTCTTTAGTAGAACCATAATAGATGTAGCATTGAAGTACAACATAATTGAGAAACAAGCCTTGGCATTATTCAAAGCATTTAAGGACTTTTGGGTCTATGTTATCCACTCTCATGTCATTGGATATGTTCCAAACGCTGTTGTCAAATATGTGCTTACATAGAATGATCCGAAGGGCGGCGAGGTAAATGGATCATTGTTATGTTGGAATATGACTTGGATATCAAGTCCACAAAGCTGATCAAAGGACAAGGCCTGGCGAAGATCATAGCGGATTAAAATCTCCATGCTTTGGAAATTAATTTTATTGCTGCGTTATCTGAAGAGCAAGAGGCTGAACCATTACCTAAGGTATTTCAAATTGTCTCTTTATCACCTTGGTATGCTGATATAGTTCATGTTTTGCAACACTTCAATCCTACTCCCGGCTTGCCAAATAGTAAGGCTAGATATTTGATATTAATATCTCTTAATTACTACATTCTTAATGGTGTCTTGTATTAGAAAGATCTGGGTGGAGTGTTGCTGAATTGTTTGGTTGAAGGAGAAGTTGAAAAAATGATGACAAATTTTCATAAAGGTGATTGTGGTGGTCATCTTTATTGGAAGACTACAGCTAACAAGATCTTGAGGGCAAGCTTCTATTGGCCAAGTTTATTTTCTGATGTTTATAAAATAGTCATGAGTTTTCATGAATGTCAAATCTCTTAGGGAAAGAGGAAGATCTTGCATTTTCCCTTAAAACAAATTGAAGTGCAAGCACCATTCCAACAATGGGGACTTGATTTCATTGGTGAGATCCATCCTCCATCTTCAGCTCAACATAAATGGATACCCACTACCACATATTATTTCACTAAATGGATTTGTAATATTCCCAAATTTTCACATCATATTTGGAATATTAGAGTCCTTGATTTTCTTAATAAATTAAGTAAATAAAAGGGTGGAGGGACCCACAATCCTTAATATGAATAAATATCCACTTTGTGTGTGTGAATGTGGCTTAATTTAGCCTAGATCTGCATAACAAGGTAGTTGAGCAACTACTAATGTGAATGAAATTGGAGAACCTGTCTCATTAATGAGATAGATCATGGAGGTTGACACAGTCAACTAAGATATTGAAGGGATCAAACAGAGGATGATTCAGTCAAATAAGATCTTGAAGATGTCAAAGATCATGGGACATTCATGATAAAGTGATGGAGAATGTTCTGCAAACAAGGCACACTTGATGGAAGGTGTACATTGCACCTAGACATGATGGTTGATTTGGTCAAACAGCGCAGTCCAACTTGGAGGATCTTGTCCACATGTGACAACGCAGTCTAGATGAGGGCCAAGGCTTGGGAAGGCTCAAATGTTATATAATGAAGATGAAGTCAAGGATGAGGGCATGCTGATTATTTCTTGATGTAAGATCTTTTCAGATCTGGAATTGTCATGTGACATTCCACTGCTTTCTTGGGCTGTTTAGCAGAGATTGCAGGTGTTGTTTAGCACAGGGTGTTCCTGGTCGGGAATCCCCCCTCTTTCTTAGAGCAGCACTAGAAAGAGGATTGTACTTCATTATACATTAGGCTTTAAGTGCTATCTCCTTTCCTACTTCTGTAGAACACTCGTATTCAAAAATTGCAGATTTCTGAAGATCAGTTTGAAAGGAGGAAGTTGTCTTTAGTACTTCAGCTGGAGAACTGGTGAGGATTTATTCCTATCGCCTTAGGCTTAAATATCAGCTTCCCAAAGCTTCATTGTAGATCATGAATCAGGCCAAAAGTTATTGACCTCCCAGCAGCAGTACTTCCTTCAGGAATTACGCTGTCTATCTTGCAAATCTAAAGGGAGGAAGGAAGTTGCTAGTATTTCAGCTAGCAATCCTGTGAGGGATCATCCCCTCACATTGCCATCAATATTTCCATCAGCCTAAAGCTTATTGCATCATTTTTCAGCAGGCAGAAGGCCTTTCTTTCCCTCACAGTGTAGTTTCTATAGGCAGTTGTGTTGCAGTAGCCGCAATCATCATTGGAGGATTAAGAAGCTAGATCTAGAGCTTCTAGCTCATAGATCTGAAGAAGGGATCAACCCTTCAAGCTTAGATCTAATCTGATATCATATTTAAGCCATCTATTTGTCAGATCTAGCTTCAGATTTGTATTTCCCAGTAGATCAAGGATCAAATCCTAGGGAGGTGATTTTCCAAAATTGCAGATCTGGAAAATCCTTTCTGGGTTATCTTGGGAATCCATTAAATTGGCCAGATCTTGAATCTTGGCATCATCTGAACTTAAGTTTTGAGTAGATCTGCATTTTCCTATTCATCCTGCAACTATATGTTCATATTCTGCTGAAGGGACAATGAAGTATTTTCTTCAGTGCCTCTCCAGTTATGCTGTACCTGTTGTAGCATGCTTCCTGGGCAGGGAAAATTTTAAGGATGGAAAATTATTTTAAAGTTTAAAAAATTGGCGAATCTCACTAGTCCCTAATATGCAAAATATAAAATGTTTATTGATGTATATGTAAAATTATTCAAATTTATAATGATATTATATATATAGTTTATATAATGTTGGCGATTTTTAAGGTAAAATAATTTTATATTGTAAAATTTGGGCGAATCATTTTTATAAAAAAATGGGAATTGGCGAATATTTTTTTTGGAAAAACCTTGGAAAATTAGCCCACCTGTGAATATTAGCCCCCAAAATTTTCCATGTTCCTGGGTGATTCTAGACCAACTTTTTGGCTAGATCTACCCACTTTTTGTACATTGTGTAACTGATTCTTCTCTAATATAATAAAATGGCTCAGCTTCTCTATAAATTATGATGTTGTATTAAGATTTATTGTTTATCTTGATATAAGTTCTTATATTGTGTGAAGTATTACTGCATTCTCCCTTTCGGGATATTACAGTGGTATCAGAGCATGATCTTTGGCTTAGCTTGTGGACACTTCAGCTTTTGCATCTGAAGAAGAAGTAGATAGATGTGATATATCATGGAGGAAGAAAATTCTTCCACTCATTTCTGTAGATCTATGCAAGATCTCTCCAAGGAGGTCTATTAAATGAAAGAGGAAAGGCAGAAAGAAGATCCAAGAAGAAGATGTGATGAGGAAGTCCCCAGCACTTCCTGTCAGCAAAGAAGAAAAATGGAGAATCCTAGATCTCCTCATAGATCCACTATGCCCACTTTCTTTGAAGAAGGTGAAGAGTATAGAAGTGAAGGAAGGAATGAACTTGAGACTCATGAGACTCTCAGTCTATATCTTGAAGAGTACAAGGCACAGTCTAGAGCATTCAAGGAGAAGCTAACTCTCCAACAATTCTTCAAAATCAAAGAAGAAAGAGGATCCTATAGCAACAATAGAAGGAAGATGCATAATAGACTCTATTTGCCTACATTTGATGGATCCTCCTCAAGCACTGTTAAGGCTTGGAGGAGAGAGTTAGATGCATTTTTCAGACTACATCCTGTAGCTGAAGAAGAGGCTATTCAAATTGCAACACTTCATCTTTTAGATGGAGCCAATGATTGGTGGTTTTGTCACATGGAGCATGCAAAGGTGACTAAATATTCAGATTTCTTTCACAAGTTGAGAAAGAAGATTGATGTGAAGAAGACAAAGATGTGCTACAAAGAGAGATTTCCTAAGGAGGAGGTTGTCAATATTGTCACTCTGGACAAGAAGTCACTACATTCACCACCAATTGCAGAAGTACTTGCATCCGGAGAAGAGACACTTGCATATTTGCAAGTTAGTCTTGAGCTCTTGACACATAGAGTCCCATGCATGATTCAGGAGATGCATGAGGAGGAGGAGGAGAATTCCAGCGCTGGTACACTTGGAGAAGAGCAGCCATCACTCTTACCAGCAGTTGGAGGCATTATTGTCCTGGTTGGAGGAAATCTTATGTTCTGTCAAGAGGTTCCCACATATCAGTTGATCCAAGGTATGCATACAAATTAATCACCTATTGTTTCAGTAAACCTTTTTGAAACTTATGGGGACATGCCATCAGGGCCAATGCATAACCAAGGGTTAGAACATAGTGTTGATTTGAAGTAGCAACATATCACAGCACAGAGGACCCTTGATCTAATCAAGGAGGAGATGAAAAGCTATCCCAGTTTGTCATGGATGAGCTACATTCAACCTCTTGAGTTGAAGTGTAGAGTTTCAAAAGAAGGGATGAGCATAATCCTTTGTACAATGACTGGTTGTGAGATCAGTATTGTAACTTTCTTTGAGACAATTTATGTATTACCTTTGCAGATCTACAGCGCTATCACTTAGAAGCAGTGATAATGATGAGGCCCCATTATTCTTGGAACATTCTGAAGGTAGCTTCACTTATGAAGCAATGGAGGACAAGATGATGAATGGTAGACATCTAGATATGAGAAACCTTTTCTCCTTTCTTGATGACACTTTCTCAATGAGCATCTCACAGCTCAAGGAGAAACTTCTACCTACAACAAATCCAGAACCTCATTGGTTTTGGAAGGCAATGGATGAGAAGAAGGTCTCATTAAGAGATCTCATTAGAGGTGAACTTCAAAATTTCATGGAGTGCAAAGTTCTTCATCAGTTTGGGGAAGATGGTATTCTACAAAGTGAGGATACCATGATTATGCAAAAACATCACTCATCTTCCACATTGGTGTGAGTGGATGAGGAGGATAAGAAAGGGGTTGCATGACCACTTGCAGATTTACATGGGCCAGTAAGCTTGGTTACGTTGGTTTCCCTTGGGAGGTTCTTGTCACTGCCCAAAGGATCCTATTTCTTTGATCCATGCCTTGAAGAACACTTATGAAATGAAGAAGGAGGCATGACTGCGCTAGATGCTCTTGGGTGAGTATGGTTACCACCCAATAGCTCATGATTTTCTGATTCATGCCTTGTGTCTTGATGATAGTATGCAGCAAAAGAAGGCATGTTCAGTTTTGTTTCACTTGAGAGGGATTGGCCACCGCATGAAATCTCCTATGTCTATGTGTTTTTTCGTGAGTAAATCTTGGCATGAGGCTCTCATGATTTGCATTAATGATGTTTATTTGTATTACGCTGATGTGAAATTCCATATTTCCATTAGTATGTTTTTGCTTCATGATGCAAATGAGGAGGAGAGGAAGCATCAGGATCTCTTGTTGCTTTGGTTGCTTTTGGGGGAGTTTGGCTTTTCCATATTACATGGAGGAGATGGAGGATGGAAGTAAAGGGCCTTACTTCGGTGGTTACTATTAGGAGAATATGGTTTGACATCTTTGTCTACCCATATAACTCCTTTCCTTCTTCTTTTGCATAAAATTGGAATGATGCTTGGATCCAACAAAGCCAACAGGGCTAAGTATGAGAGCATATCAATGCTCAATATAATTCATAAAACATGGGATGGAGACATGTATTGTGTGATGGAGCTTTTCCTTTGTGAAGAGAACCAACTTATTTTATGCACCTCATGTATTGATGATGATATTGGACATCATATGGTTTTCACTTGGTACTTCATGATGGGAGGAGGACATCTAACCAAACAGTTGGAGGTCATTCTTTATGTTTTTAAAAGACAGCTTTGGAACCAAACATACATAACACATTGTAGCAAATGGAGGAAGCCTTCCTTATGTGGATTCCATTTGGGAGGGAAGAGATGGCCTTGCATCTACTTTTGGAGTTTCTTGAGGACAAGCAACATTTTTCCGGGGGGGGGGGGGGACTATAATATTCCCAAATTTTCACATCATATTTAGAATATTAGAGTCCTTGATTTTCTTAATGAATTATGTAAATAAAAGGGTGGAGGAACCCACAATCCTCAATATGAATAAATATCCACTTTTTTCTGTGAATGTGGATTAATTTAGCCTAGATCTGCATAACAAGGTAGTTGAGAAACTACTAATGTGAATGAAATTGGAGAACTTGTCTCATTAATGAGATAGATCATGGAGCTTGACACAGTCAACTAAGGATTTCAAGGGATCAAATAGAGGATGATTCAGTCAAATAAGATCTTGACGATGTCAGAGATCATGGACATTCATGATAAAGTGATGGAGAACGTTATGCAAACAAGGCACACTTGATGGAAGGTGTACATTGCACCTAGACATGATGGTTGATTTGGTCAAATAGCGCAGTTCAACTTGGAGGATCTTGTCCACATGTGACAGTGCAGTATAGATGAGGGCCAAGGCTTGGGAAGGCTCAAATGTTATATAAGGAAGATGAAGGCAAGGATAAGGGCATGCTGATTATTTCTTGATGTAAGATCTTTTCAGATCTGGAATTGTCATGTGACATTCCAGTGCTTTCTTGGGCTATTTAGCAGAGATTGCAGATGATGTTTAGCACAGGGTGTTCCTGGTCAAGAATCCCCCCTCTTTCTTAGAGCAGCTCTAGAAAGAGGATTTTACTTCATTATACATCAGGCTTTAAGTGCCATCTCCTTTTCCTACTTCTGCGGAACACTCATATTTAGAAATTGCAGATTTCTGAAGATCAGTTTGGAAGGAGGAAGTTGTCTTCAGTACTTCAGCTGGAGAACTAGTGAGGGTTTATTCCTATTTCCTTGGGCTTAAAGATCAGCTTCCTAGAGCTTCATTGTAGATCAGGCATCAGGCCAAAAGTTATTGACCTCCTAGTAGCAGCACTTCCTTAAAGAATTACGCCGTCTATCTTGCAAATCTAAAGGGAGGAAGGAAGTTGCTAGTATTTCAGCTAGCAATCCTATGAGGGATCATCCCCTCACATTGCCATCAATATTTCCATCAGCCCAAAGATTATTGCATCACTTTTCAGCAGGCAAAAGGCCTTTCTTTCCCTCACAACACAATTTCTATAGGCAGTTGTGTTGTAGCAGCTGCAATCATCATTGAAGGATTAAGAAGCTAGATCTAGAGCTTCTAGATCATAGATCTGAAGATGGGCTCAACCCTTCAAGCTTAGATATGATCTGATATCATATTTCAGCCATCTATTTGTCAGATCTAGCTTCAAATCTGTATTTCCCAGCAGATCAAGGATCAAATCCTAGGGAGGTGATTTTCCAAAGTTGCAGATCTGGAAAACCGTTTCTGGGTTATCTTAGGAATCCATCACATTGGCCAGATATTGAATCTTGGCATCATTTGAGCTTCATTTTTAAGTAGATCTACATTTTCCTATTCAGCCTGCAACTATATATTCATATTTTGCTAAAGGGAAAACGCAGTATTTACTTTAGTGCCTCTCCAGTTACACTGTACCTATTGTAGCATGCTTTCTGGGTGATTCTAGACCAACTTTTTGGCTAGATCTACTCACTTTTTGTACATTTTGTAACTGATTCTTCTCCAATCTAATAAAATGGCTCAACTTCTCTGTAAATTCTGATGTTGTCTTAAAATTTATTGTTTATCTTGCTGTAAGTTCTTATATTGTGTGAAGTATTACTGCATTCTCCCTTTTGGGATATTACAGGATTGAAGCCATCCCCATGAGGCAAGCTACTGACACTATTATTATTCAGTTTTTAGAGAACAATATTTTGTCTCGTTTTGGCTATCCACACAAAATCATTACTGAAAATGCAGCTGCCATTAAGTCTAAGAAAATGATTTAATTTTGTGATAAGTATCAAATTAGGCTTGGTCATTCCACAAAATACTATCCTTAATGCAACGGGCTCACTGAATCGTCAAATAAATCTTTGGTGAACATAATCAAGAAGATGTTGCAAGAAAACAAGAGGAATTGGCACAAAAATATCACCAATTCTCTATGGGAAAATAGAGTTAGCACAAAGATATCAATCAACATGTCACCTTTCCATCTCATGTATGGTGCTGACATAGTGTTCCCTACTTCTCTAGCTGTACCGGTGATGAAATTCTACAAGAGATCGACAGTGAAACAAATGATATCCAACGAAGAATCAACCAAATGATCCATCTAGAAAAGTCAAGAGATGAAGTCTTCAATCATACTTCAAAGATTCATGAGAAAATAAAAAACATTTATGATAGGCAAACCAAAGCTGATGATTTCAAGCTTGGAGATGTTCTTCTTCGCTGAGATGCTCGGAATTAAGAAAAAGGTAAGCACGGAAAGTTTGAAAATATATGGAAAGGACAGTACAAGATCACTGCATTAAGAGGTAATAAAGTATTTGTACTATAGTATCTTAAAGGGCAAGAAGTCCTGGGAGGACCAATCAATTGTAGGTTCCTCAAACACTATCTTACTTGATCATTAAAGATGAAGTCCACTTTCATTGTACATATCATTTTAATTTGATGTCCAAGAAATAAGGAAGTTGCTGAAGAAGTTTGAAACCTGAGGAGAAGGCCATGAGACTTCTACATTCAGCTCATGTTTTCTTTCAAAACGTTCAAAAAGTTTTAGTCAGAGTCAAGTCAGTTTTTTCTAGTCAAATTCATTTCCAGATTCAGTTTATCATTTTCAGTTTTTCAAAGTTTTTCAATGTCCTGTTTTGACTCCATTTCCCAATGGTAAGGCTACCTGATCTACGGTTTTCTTGACACCTCTTGAAGGAGCTGCCATACCCAGCTAGAGCCAATGTTAGTGTCAGCATGTCAATGATAAAAAATAACTCTTTCAGTTGTTTTCCTAAAGTCACATGTCAATTTTTTTTTACTTTTTCAAACAAGTTTTGAGAAAATAATTTTGGTCACTGAAGAGGTCTAGGTCAAGTGTGCTGCTCCCTCATCTCATTAATCACCATCATAATTTTCATGGTCATCTCCTTCATCATCATTTAAATATTTAGGGTTATGTCACTTCACCTCATATAGGTCATTGTCTAGGGGTCATCTCTGCCTTTGAAGACTATCCAATTTCTCACTTAAAAAAATGTTCTAACCATTCTTTTCACTCATAAACCTATAAAAATGGAGCTAGCATGCTTAGGGAATACAAGAAAGACAAATTGTATTGTTTTAAAAAAGGTTCAAGTTTCAAAAAGTTCAAAGAGGTCAATTCTGTCTTGGTGTCTCATTAAAAGGCAAAAATGTCATTTCAAATGTCAAAAGGCAAAAAAGGTCATCTCAAGCTTATAAAAGGAAAAAACAAAATCATTTTCATTCATTGTTATCTCTTGATGTGTGGAAGAACACCTCTCTTACCTCACTCACACTCCAAAGGTGGTCAAATTCCAAAACCAAAGCGTAAAATCACTTTAAAACTATTTGTTTACGCTTCTAGGATCTTGTGTTACGCTCATGTAGCTTGTGTTACGCTTCTATGAGCTTCTCTTATGTTTCTGGGCAAGCATGTTACACTTTTGGATTGTGCTGTGTAGCCCTTGTTACCCTTTTGGCATGTTGCGTAGGTGTTGTGCAGCCCTTGTTACGTTTCTGTGAGCCCTTGTTACGCTTTTTCCTCCCTTGCTATGCTTTTATACATGCTTGTTATGCTCCTGGAGGAGAGGCAGATTTGGGTGTTGGGCTTGGAAAACCTCCAAACAAGATTGAAACTTGTCTTCATTACCTTGTTAAGCCTTCATAAAAGGTAAATAATTACTCTTATGCTCTCTTTTGGTCAAATCTTGAGTGTTTAAAACATTTTATTGCTCACTTTTTTTTTCTCCATATTTTCAGTCATCCATGGTATAAATGTTTTTTTTCATTTGACAAACCCTAACCTACCCCACCTACCTAAAACCTGACCCTAGTATCTAAAACCTAACTCACACCTCTTATATACCTTATCCCCACATTTCCCATCATCCACACCACCCCTAACATGTCATTTCACCCAAACCCTAGTTTCTAGTTATTTTCACAGTGAAAAACTTGGTAATTTCCTGTGTTTGCTAGATTTCGCCACCCTCCACACATCCATTTCTCCTCATTCCACTTAAAATATGGAGATAACGTGTTGTTATCACTCTGCCAAATTCCTAAGGCTGAAGAAGGAATCCCAACAGAGGTAACCACGGGCCAACATTTTAACTTAGTATCTAGCCCTACCAAGTTGGAGAGGAATCTCTTCACAAAAAAAAACCTAGGAGGCTGAATGGATTAGGATTTTACGCTAGGTGTGAGTTCAGGGGTTTTGATAATTGATTTTGGTCAGACTGTTGGATGAAATTATGGTCAAGGGAGCTAGGTCAGGGCAAATGAGATAGGGATGCAAAGATTCAATGGGGAAAGGTAGGCATAAGGCTTAACACTTTAATATGATTGCGATGAGATGGTTTTAAGACTGATGAGGAGCTAGGACAAACATGGGAGATGTATTCTTCCTAAACAAAGGAAAATGGAAAAATTATGATAACTTAACCTAAACAAAGCATGAGTAAGCATGTATTCTACCTATCAAGTTGAAAGAGATCATACAATAGAGATGTAATGAACACGAAACAAACACATTCTAACATATGAAACTGAAGGAAAAACAATGATAAAAATCATACCACATGTATCCCAAAAAATAGCTGCAAATTTTATTTATTAAATGGCCAAACTAAGTACAATAATCCTTGATCAATAAGCTAGCATCCAAACTGATTCCAACAACTACTAAGATTGAAGAAATGGACTAAATAAACATCAAAAAAACATTCAATCATCCTCAGGGGTCGAATCCATGAGGTGAGGAAGAGATCCACAAAATTATAAACTGAAAGCTAGAGTATAGGGAGCTCTAAGTGACTCCTCCCTAAATACATTCAAACTGATTCATTTAAATTAATGAAAAATTTTACATGATGAATCTACCCCTAGGCCCACTTATCCATAGCATAATTACATTTATCATCCTCAAAAATAGGTGGAAACATCAGTTTCTAAGATAAATTCAAAATTACAGTGTAATTTCAAAAAAATCAGCAAATTGTCAAGTGCGCCATTTTTATGTCAAGTGCGCCCTCGTTGTGTCAAGTGCACCCTCCCTGTTCAAGGTTGATTTTGACTGACTTGTAGGTGTCCAAATTCTCTCCAAGATAGCTTTTTGTAAAGCCCTTCAAGTCTAGCTTTCATATCTTTCTTTAGTTTTCAAAATGAAGATCATTTCCCTTGTCAAAACTTCATTCTCCAAAGACTTCTTTGTGCGCAGTGCCTAGGCCAAAACAGGGGTAGAAACATGATTTTTAGGGTGTTTTGTGCTCTTTTCACTGACCAATTTTTCTCAAAAACCTTAGAAAATTTACAGGGTGCATGTCTTCATCATTCTAAATCCAATGGTGGTCTCTTCTTGGCCATTGGATGCCTCAAAAAAGTGCGCAACACCTAGGGCGATGTGCATGTGACCAATTCTTCTGATATAACATTGCCCATGCACACACAGAAAAAGACAGAGTTTTCAAAAATGATTAAAAATGTTTCAAAATTGGTGGAGACAGTGTTGGTGAGGTGGATAGGCTTGGATTGAATCCTCTGCAAGTATGTCTATATTTATTTTCTCCTCCAGCATGGTCAAAGGCTCAATCTTTGCATTGGCTATTTTGAGCTTGGCCATTGCAATTTTCTCCTTTTGAGCATGATGCTTGACCTTCCTCCTCAACACATCATTGTCTCTTTTAGCCTTTTCCAAAAGCTTCTCCAAATGTTGATTGGATCTATCAAGCCATGGCTCCCTATTTTCATTGATCACCATTGAAAGTTTCTCATTTAGGGTTAACTGATCAACAATTTGAGCCTCTTTTTGTATTTCTAGAGCTAGAGCTCATTTTAGCCCTCTAGTTCTAGGTCTGCCTCTTGGTGCTTGTTCATCTTGTTCATCAAGCAACCCATACTTTTCAAGTGTCTCATCTAGCATGATTTTGGCCTTTTCTGCCTCCCTTTGAGCAGTGATGAATTTCACCTCATCAATGGTATGCTTTGTTTTTAATTGTTGATTCTCCTGCTCAAGGAAGTTTATGACAAAATTGGCCCTTTCAAGATTAGTCTGGAGCTATTTAATCTTGGCATCCTTTCCCTTGATTACTGCACTAGTGATTTTATCATCTTCATCCTCATCTAGGTCAACAAGCTCAAAATCATGCTTAGTCTCATGGAGGTTTTCTTGATGTCTAACCTCTAGCTAATTTTCTGCTTCAATAACCTTTTATTTGCCTTTGTACACCTCCTTTGTTGATGTAGAAGGCATGGCCCCTTCCACTATGTGTGGAGAAAACACGTGCCTGTGACCTCTCTGGTAGGTTTTTAGCAATGACTTAACCTCAACCACATTAGCCCTCTTAGGCTCACTGACCTCAATCCTGCTAGGTGATCCAATGTCATGATGAAATGGAGATGAAGGAGGTGAAATGGGTGAAGGGGAAAAATATAATGATGATGAATGTGCTATGGGTTGAGATGGATGGATGGAAGTGGATGGCTAAGATAATGAAGGCACATTTTGTGCATGTTGAGTAGATGGATCTTTGAATATATCATTGGCTATGAAGGTGCTCCATGCAATGTTTAGTTCATTGAGATTATAGAGGACTATGATTTTGATAATGGAATGATTGAAACGACTTCTCATTTGATGTTCATACTCCTTTTTCTGGACAATAAGTTCCATTTTATCAATGCTCCGGAAAAGGTAGTAGGGTATGTTGAGTATATTTACCCTAATGAAATGCATTAAGAGCTGGATGTGATAGGTATAAAGTCTTGAAAATCTATCTTCACATGAAAATTATTTCATGATTATCTTCATCATTGGTGCATATCTTTCCAGGAGGTAGGAAAAAGGAAAGAACCCCTTTTTCTCATTCTTATATCTTGTTTTCATGAAAGGCTCATAGTAGTGTTCCTCCAATTCAGTGTGCTTGAACCATTTCTCCCCAACATTTAAGATCCTGGTGGCAGCTGAAATGATGGCAATTGACACAATAAGGTGACACCAGCTAGAGTAACTTGGTTGTCATGGAGGTTGGATATGAAAATCTTGGTCAACATGGCTTGGTTTTGGACTCTCTGAATTTGCTCACAGAAATCAAAACACCCAACATGTTTGAAACATCTCACTATCAAAGGAGATGCCAAAAATTCTCTAGTACTTTTTGGCTCAAGTTTGAGTATTCTTCCCCCTCTATGTGACCTTCTAGCCTCTATTTCTTCTCCCTCACTGTATGGTTTGTTCTCTTCTTCTGCCATGATGTTTTAAAGTCAAAACCCTAGGGAAGTTGATGATGGTGGAAAGTGGTCTTAGGAATGAGGAATGGGAAATGGAAATTGAGGGAGATAGTGCTAGGGATTTATGAAATGGGAAAGGGGATAGGGAGTAGTAATATGGTGGAATTTTAGGATGGGGCATTTATTTACAATTTTGGGGCTAGGAGACTACGTAGTTGTAGCACCTAGGGTTTAGGGTATTGGGAAAAAGGGTTAGGGAAAGGGAATTTGTAATACAGGGGTTTTAGGAATGGATATTTTGCAATGTAGGAAGGGTATGAATATGTAGGGAGATGAAATTTTGGGAATAAGAGTGAAATGGGAGATACTAGGGTTTTAAAATGATTCAAACACCAAATTCTAAAACAAATTTCACAACGCCCAACAAATGAACTTGATGGAGAAGATCATTAATGGCATTAGCTCTTACTCACATGTTGGAGGTCGATGAGAATGTTGTTGAAGCTTAGGAAGTGGTTTTTCTACAATTTGAATGAGTTTCTAGCCATTCTGGTCAAGTGCGCCCTCGCAGAAGGGAGTGCGGCCTTGCAAAAGAGAGAGCGCCTTCGCAAAAGAGAGTGCACCCTCTGCTCTGTTTTTTGCAAATTTCGAAATTCGAAATTTCACCCTCTTGGAGTGTGATTAATGATGGTAGGAGAGAAATGAGTTTGAATTTGATGTCAAGAAGGCTTTAACACTTGAATGGAATTTATTTTTTAATTTAAAACCCACTTTTCTAATGTTTCATTTCACATTTGAAAACTTTTTTGAATACCACATTTTTAATTTGATTTTCTTCTTTGCAGTTTGATGTGCTGGAGTTTGGTGCTCTTTACATTTAGACTTTGCTAATATTCAGTTTGAAATATGAGTTTGATTTGGCAACTTGGGAAAATAATTATTACATATAATGAGCATAAAATTAAAAAAATATATAAAATTAAATTAAATCTATGTTTTGAATAAAATTACACTTTGGTATGAAAATCATAGTTTGAAACCATAATTACAACCTTTTAAAAATCATATTTACATGCTGAAAAATATTCTTCACATGATAAAGAAGTGTTATTCAATCACTCTCACACTTTTTTTTACCTTATTGAGATGAAATGGATTATTATTGAACCTTGGAAAATGAAACCTACTGACCTAAATGGACCTTGAATGACTAGACTCCATGTTGACTTTCACTAACATAATGACATAGTGAAATGAGATTTCAAGACTGATTTATGATCAACAAGACATGAAGGTGGGCCAGAAAATGTGAATTTTTGAGGGAGAGTGAGGTTTTATGACTAGGGCTACCATCAGCGAGTGAATTTTTTACATGACCTAATGGAATGATAAAAAAAAATTGAGTGGGACCCCTAAAATGAATATGAAAAGAGTGATTTTGATCACTGATGGCAGAATGAAAATTTTGACACTAACATTGGCCTTATTGGGGATGGAAACTCCTTGGAGGTGTCAAGAACACCATAGACCTAGTGCCTAATCATTGGGCCAATACGGTAAAAAAAACTCAAACTGAAATGCATGACTAAATACTGACAACTCAATGACACAAACTGACTTTAAATCTGATTGAAAATAAAAATATTACTAAAATTATTGATGGCCGCATATCACGAGACATGAGGGCTTCAAATCCTGATGAAAAACACCTGCCTGCTGAAGATATATGTACAATCATGTGAAGTGATCCTTCCAGTGTAACCAATCCAACAAATGGCTACTTACTGAAATTATGCTCTCATTTTCCTCAAGCAGGCAGAAAAACAAAAACTGGGCCACTCCAAGTGTCCATTGAACATGTGCTTCTGGTCCATGAAAACAAAAAAATACAACTTCTCTACTAGTTGTAGCAAATCAGTAAAATGATCTTCAAAAATATGAAATGTTACCTTGTTTTGAGATTCAACAAAAACACAAGCACACTCTTCATTCTGATCTGAAAGAAAACTTGGTTGTTTATCGATAGGAAGGCATAGGGAAGTATAACCTTCTACTATCTAAGTGTTAGCTGTAAATTCCTCAAGCATGGGAAACTCTGATTCTATCTCTGGCATACTGTCTCTCTTAAACTCATTCTCCTTCCATTCATATTCTAAATGACGTTTGAACAAAAAACATTCTTCAAGATTGTTAAACATGAAAGCCTTATCCTCTTCATGAAAGAAATCAGTCTCTGTTAGTTGATCTCTTTGCAGGAAATCATCATCACAAATTGGCTTGCTCTTAACAAATTCCCGTATAGTTTCGTCAATATCCTCATAGAAATTATCTTCATGTTTATCGTACTTAGGCAAATCAGGCCCAGGAGAAACTTCATCAAATACAAGCATTGAAAAAGGAGATTGTCTTTCTTCATGTTGATCTATAAATCTAGTTTTAGGATTGTCCTCATTTAAACTTAGATTTTCATTTTCAATGATGGAATAAGTTTCACTAACACATTCTTGAATACGTGAACACTGCAAACTTGCATTAGCTTGGGCTATAATATGATTTTTCAGGAGCTGATCTATCTCATCTTCAGACAAAGGAGAAAACTGAGTTTTATAGCAGTTAACATCTTGATGATTCTCATTTTCAAGATCAGGAATAGGCATTTCTCTTTCTAGGTCCTCGTATTTTTCATCAAAGGAGGAAACTAATGATTCTTGTTGGGAGGAAAAATCATATAGTGCTTCTATGATCTCATCATATAGACACTCTTCATCCCCATGCAAATTTTCAAGAAACTTATTGAAATTATCATAGATCTCACAACAACTATCAATCATCGACAAGGAAGAAATAGAGCTTTGATAATGTTGAAAGAAAATTGAATGAAAGTCATTTAGAGAATATAAACTAGCATATGGTAGACTCTCATACCATGATCTCTCTTTTTCCTTCAAGGTAGCCATAAACATCTTCATCAGAAAATCTTTAGGAAACTTAATCTTTAGTCTATGAATATGGAAATGAAATTTGACCAAATGAAAACTAGCATCTTCTCTGTCCTAACCCTTAAAATTTGACAGTCCTAATTACCAATCTATACAAGGAATACAGTTCGGAAAACCAGGAATATGAGCTCAATTCATAGGAGCATACTTTCGAGCAATCAAATCCATTTTGACAGCAGTGAGTCACCAAGAAGTTCTTTAGATTACCGGTTCTTGAAGAGTGGAGTCACCATGAGAATTCTGAACCTTGGGATTCTTCGACGCTGGAGTCGCCAGGTGAATGATGCACAACCTTCTTGTGCCTGATTGTTGTTCACCATCAAAAATCAGATCTAAACTTATAATTATTTCCCAAGGAAGATCTGTCTTTTCGATCCCCGGTAATGGTGCTAGTATGTTATCACTCTGCTTGATTCCTAAGGCTGAAGAAGGAATCCCAACAGAGGTAACTGCAGGCCAACCTTTGAACTTGGTATCTAGCCCTACCAAGTCGGAGAGGGCACTCTCCACAAAACACAACCTAGGAGGCTGAATGGATTAGGATTTTAGGCTAGGTGTGAGTTCAGGGGTTTTGATAATTGATTTTGGTCAGGCTGCTGGATGAAAGTATGGTCAAGGGAGTTAGGTCATGGCAAATGAGATAGGGTTGTAGATATTCAATGGGGCAAGGTAGGCATAAGGTTTAACACTATAAGATGATTGTGATGAGATGGTTTTAAGACTGATGAGGAGCTAGGAATTGCATGGGAGATGTATTCTTCCTAAACAGAGGAAAATGGACAAATTATGATAACTTTCCCTAAACAGAGCATGAGCAAGCATGTTTTCTACCTATCAAATTGAAAGAGATCATACAACAGAGATGTAATGAACATGAAAACAACAAATTATAACATATTAAACTGAAGGATAAACAATGATAAACATCATACCACATGTGTCCCAAAAAATAGTTTCAACTCTTCTTTATTAACTAGCCAAACCGAGTACAATAATCCTTGATCAATAAGTTAGCATCCAAATTGATTCCAACAACTGATAAGAGTGAATAAATGGACTAAATAAATATCAAAACACCATTCACTCATCCTCAGGGGTCGAATCCATGAGGTGAGGAAGAGATCCACAAAATTCTGAACTGAAAGTTGGAGTATAGGGAGCTCTAAGTGACTCCTCCCTAAATACATTCAAACTGATTCATTTGACTTAATGATAAATTTTACCTGATGAATCTACCCCTAGGTAACTTATCCATAGCATATTTACATTTACCATCCTCAATTACATAGGTGGAAACATAATTTTCTAAGATAAATCCAAAATTACAATGCAATTTCAAAAAAACAGCAAATGGTCAAGTGTGCCTTTTTCTGTCAAGTGCGCCCTCGTTGTGTCAAGTGTGCCCTCCCAGTTCAAGGTTGATTTTGGCTGACTTGTAGGTGTCCAAATTGGCTTCAAGATAGCTTATTGGAAAGCCCTTCAAGTCTAGTTTCCAAATGTTCCTTCAGTTTTAAGAATGAAGGTCATTTTCCATGTCAAGACTTCATTCTTCCAAGACTTCTCTGTGCGCAACGCCTAGGCCAAAATAGGGGCAGAAACATGATTTTTAGAGTGTTTGTTTCCCTTTTCACTGACCAGTTTGTCTCAAAAACCTTAGTAAATTTACAGGGTGCATTTATTCATCATTATGAATCTAATGGTGGTCTCTGTTTGACCATTGGATGCCTCAAAAAAGTGCACATCACCTAGGGCGTTGCGCATGGGACCAATTCTGCTGATATAACACTCTCTATGCACACACAAAAAAAGACAGATTTTGAAAAAATGATTCAAAATGTTTCAAAATTGGTGGAGAGAGTGTTGGTGAGGTGGCTAGGCTTGGAGTGAAGCCTCTGCAAGTATGTCTAACATTTTTTTTCTCCTCCAGCATGGTCAAAGCCTCAATCTTTGCATTGGCTCTTTTGAGCTTGGCCATTTCAATTTTTTCCTTTTGAGCATGATTCTTGACCTTCCTCCTCAACACATCATTCTCTCTTTTAGCCTTTTCCAAAAGATTCTCCAAATTCTCATTGAATCTATCAAGCCATGGCTCCCTATTTTCATTGATCACCATTGCAAGTTGCTCATTTTGGGTTCACTGATCAGTAATCTGAGCCTCTTTTTGTCTTTCTAGAGCTAGAGCTATTTTTATCCCTCTAGTTCTAGGTCTACCTCTTGGTGCTTGTTCATCTTGTTCATCAAGAAACCCATACTTTTCAAGTGTCTCATCTAGAATGATTTTGGCCTTTTCTTCCTCCCTTTGAGCAGTGATGAATTTCACCTCATTAATGGTATGCTTTGTTTTCAACTCCTGATTCTTTTGCTCAAGGAAGTTTATGACAATATTAGCCCTTTCATGATTAGTCTGGAGCTCTTTAATCTTAGCATCCTTTCCCTTGATGATTGCACTAGTGATTTTATCATCTTCATCCTCATCTAGGTCAACAAGCTCAAAATCATGCTTAGTCTCATGGAGGTTTTATTCATGTCTAACCTCTGGTTGATTTTCTGCCTCAATCACCTTTCTTTGCCTTTGTCCACTTGATTTTTTGATGTAGAAGGCATGGCCCCTTCCACTATGTGTGGAGAAAACACATGCCTGTGACCTCTCTGGTAGGTTTTTGGCAATGGATTAACCTCAACAACATTAGCTCTCTTAGGCTTACTGACCTCAATCCTTCTAGGTGATCCAATGTCATAATGAAATGGAGTTGAAGGAAGTGAAATGGGTGAAGGGGACTAATCTAATGATGATGAATGTGCTATGGGTTGAGATGGAGGGATGGAAGTGGATGGGTGGGATGATGAAGGCACATTTTGTGCATGCTGAGTATATGGCTCTTTGAATATATCATTGGCTATGAAGGTGCTCCATGAAATGTTTAGTTCATTTAGATGATAAAGGGCTATGATTTTGATAAGGGAATGATGGAAAATAATTCTCATTTGATGTTCATCTCCATTTTCTAGACAATAAGTGCCATTTTATCAATGCTCCAGAAAAGGTAGTAGGGTATGTTGAGCATCTTTACTCTAGTGAAATGAATTAAGAGCCATATGTGATAGGTATAAAGTCTTGAAAATATACCTTCACATGAAAAGTATTTCATGATTATCTTCATCATTGGTGCATATCTATCTAGGAGGTAGGAAAAAGGGAAGAACCTCTTTTTCTCATTCTTATATCTTGTTTTCATGAAAGGCTCATAGTAGTGTTCCTCCAATTCAATGTGCTTGAACCATTTCTCCCCAACATTTGGGATCCTGGTGGTAGCTGAAATGATGGCAATTGACACAGTAAAGCTGACACCTGCTAGAGTAACTTGGTTGGCTTGGAGGTTGGATATGAAAATCCTGGTCAACATGGCATGGTGTTGGACCCTCTGAATTTGCTCACATAAATCAAAACACCCAACATGTTTGAAACATGTCACTGTCAAAGGAGATGCCAAAAGTTCTCTAGTACTTGTCTACTAGAGGTTGAGTATTATTCCCCCTCTATGTGGCCTTCTAGGCTATGTTTCTTCTCCCTCATTGTATGTTCTTTTATCTTTTTCTGCCATGATGTTTTAAAGTCAAAACCCTAGGGAAGTTGATGATGGTGGAAAGTGGTCTTAGGAATGAGGAATGGGAAATGGAAATTGAGGGAGATAGTGCTAAGGATTTATGAAATGGGAAAGGGGATATGGAGTAGTAATATGGTGGAATTTCAGGATGGGGAAATTATTTACAGGTTTGGGTTAGGAGCTTAGGTAGTTGTAGCACCTAGGGCTTAGGGTATTGGGAAAAAGGGTTAGGGAAAGGGAATTTGTAATACAGGGGTTTTAGGAATGGGTATTTTTCAATGTAGGAAGGGTATGAAGATGTAGGGAGATGAAATTTTGGGAATTAAGAGTGCAATGGGAGATACTAGGGTTTTAAAACAATTTAAATAGAAAATTCTAAAACAAATTTCACAACACCCAACAAATGAACTTGATGGAGAAGATAATTGATGACATTAGCTCTTACTCACTTGCTGGAGGTCTATGAGAACGTTGTTGAAGCTCAGGAAGTGGTTTTTCTGCAATTTGAATGATTTTATTTCTTTTCTGATCAAGTGCGCCCTCTCAGAAGGGAGTGCGCCCTCGTAGAAGAGAGTGCGCCCTTGCAGAAGAGAGTGCGCCCTCTACCCTATTTTTTGTAAATTTTCGCCCAGAAATTCGAAATTTTTCCCTCTTGGAGTGTGCTCAATGATGGTAGGAGAAAAATAAGTTTGAATTTGATTTGAAGAAGGCTTTAAGACTTGAATACTTTTTTTTTTTAATTTAAAACCCACTTTTCTAATGTTTCATTTCACCTTTGAAAACTTTTTTGAATACCTTTTTTTTACTTTGATTTTCTTCTTTGCAGTTTGATGTGCTGGAGTTTGGCGCTCTTTACATTTTGACTTTGTTGATCTTCAGTTTGACATATGAGTTTGAGTTGGAAGCTTGGAACAATACTTATTACATATAATGAGCATAAAATTACAAAAAATATAAAAATAAATTACATCTTTGTTTTGAATAAAATTACACTTTGGTATGAAAATCATACTTTGAAACCATAATTACAACCTTTTAAAAATAATATTTACATGTTGACAAATTTTCTTCAAATGATAAAGAAGTATTATTCAATCACTCTCACACTTTTTTTGACCTTATTGAGATGAAATGGATTATTATTGAACCTTGGAAAATGAAAGCTAGTGACCTAAATCGACCTTGATTGACCAGACTCCATGTTGACTTTGACTGACATAATGACAGAGTGAAATGAGATTTCAAGACTGATTTATGCTCAGCAAGACATGAAGGTCAGCCAACAAATGTGAATTTTTGAGGGAGAGTGAGGTTTTATGACTAGGGCTACAATCAGTGAGTGAATTTTTTACATGAACTAATGGAATGATGAAAAATTTATGAATGGGACCCCTAAAATGAATATGAAAAGAGTGATTTTGGTCACTGATGGTAGAATGCAAATTTTGACACTAACACATGCCACCATATGCACTGAATTTTTTCCATAATTTTTTCTCAGTTCCATGATCCTCCATTTCACATTTTAAACTTACTCCACCTCTACACTAGCTATTTTCACAATGTGAAATTGGAAATCCCCTGTTTTTTCATCAATTTTCCACCTTCTGCACACTCATTTTCCCTCACTCCACCCACAACTTGGAGCTAACATACAACCCAATCCACTCAATTGTTTCAAGATTTTTTCTCGGCTCCATGATCTTTCATCTCATCCTCTGAACTCACACTTTCCTACACTTCGTTTTTCCATATTTCCATACATCTACCCATCCCATTAACACACTAGGGTTTTCATCATTCCAGTGACAAACAAGATGGAAAGTGAGAAGAAGAGCTTCAAAGGAGGGTGCCACCTAAAGATATAACCCTTCACAATGCATGAACTCAATGTCTCGCCATTGGCCGGAAGATGTTTTGAGAGAGTTGAGTGTTTGAGATTTTGTGAAAGGTTCATGGAAGAGGGGTATCATCTTCAATTGACCAACATATTTGCTACAAGCTTAAGCATGGGAAAGGTCACTATTGTAGGTATGGAAATAAGCATATCAGCAGACCTAATGTCTTCAGCAACAAGTATTCCCTGTCATGGAGAGCAGTGGTTCAAGGGCATGGAGTTAGACATTGAAAATTACAAACAGTTTCTCAAGCCTCAAGCTAGAGAGGAGCCAAATTACCTATTTCCTTTCAGATACCTCAAAAACAAGTATGCTCCTTTGATGATGTTCATAATGAATTACTTCACATGTGAAGTAGTATTTTCCAGGTTTTATAGGTATCATATCAGGTTGTTGATGCATTTCACCTCTGTTAAAACACTTGATTTCCCATATTATTTTTACAGGAGTTTGATTAAGATGACTGAGAAGGTCCAGAGTAGAAAACAAGATCATCACACTAGTATTTTTCATCATGGTCTGATCAAGATCATTTTATTGCATCACCTTTCCTCCATCAACATGACTTGGGAATTTTTTTTGGAGATATTATCAGCAACGCCTACCATTAGCCCTCCTATCTTGCCTAGTACATCATCAACAAAACCAATGGAGGTTAGCTCTTCAAGAACGCCACTAACATTTCATATGCTCTTAGGTTTGTTGAGTTTACTCACACCTATGAGAAAGGGAAGAGACATATATTTGCACCTAAGTCTGCCAAAAGTGTTCCTACACTTGACACCATTGTGGAACATAGTGAGATAGAGGAGCAGCCTCTTTTGCATCAACATAGTGAATCAGCGCCATTGGAGGTTGAGGTAGCAAAGCAGGTGGAGGTCAGATCAGCTAAAGATATCATCAGAGAGAAAGATGAGGAAATAGCAGAATTGAAGAAGATTTTTTACATTGCTAATTCTCAAATCACTTTCTTGCAACAAGAAATTTTTCAATTGAAAGTGAAGCAACTCTTACGAAGCAAGCCCAAGCTAGACCTAGAGGAAGTCAGAGGTAAAGGTAAGGAGGTTATTTATGTTGATCAAATACGGGACATAGAGGCTGAAATACAATCAAGAATGCCAAAAACAAGAGGCCTCAAAAGGGCACTGGATCTAGAAAGACAATCAACTCATCCACCTGAAGAGTTGACCTTTGATGAGCTTATAACCATGTTGATTAATGAAGACTGAGAGATTCGGTTGTCAAGGGTAAATGAACACTTGGAGAAGCTCTTGAAGAGCGTTAAGAGGGACAATAAATTGCAAAGACACATGGAAAAGCATTATCAGACCAGGAATACAATTTCTCAAATAAGGCTGAAACAATTGAAGAAAAGGCTAAAAGAAGCACAAATGAAGCTAAAAGAGAATGATAGCTTGGAATTGTTAGCTGAAGATTATTTGGTTGTTTATCCCATCACTCACAAGTGCTACAAAACCAATTTTGAGAAGTTTTGATCAATTTTGGTATTTTTTTGTGATTTTTGCACAATTCTGGAAATTCCTCATTGCATAAGGGTAATAAAATTTTGTTATGCTTATTTTGGGGTCATCCAAATGATGATTTATTTACATGTATGGATGTATTTTTATGATTACATCATAGATCAGGAACCCCCTTGGCATGAAAAGCTCTAATTTTGAAGAAAAAACTCATAAACCACCCATTTTTCATGTTTCTGCCACCTTTTTGGAGCCTTTGTTACGATTTTGGAGTAACCTTGGGAGAATGGATCTTTGGAGGCCTTCCCGTGGGTAATTTTTAAAAATTAAAGATGTTTTGGAAACTAGACACACAGGTCTAGTTGACCATTCTTTAAGAAGTGGATTTGGACTCCTAAATGTGCCTCAAAAGTGCCTCCAAAGTTCTATTACACTTCTGCAAAAGTCATTCGAAATTTTCTATCCTATGAGTTGGAATTAGATTTATTGATTTTGTTTTTGCCTCCTATCATGAGAGAATATGTAATTAATGTAAGGGACAAAAACTTCTAGTTCATAGCTTAAATTCAGGGAATGGTTTCGAACCTCCCTAGAATCTAGGAAATGACTCATGTTGTGTATTTATGATCCATTTTAGATGGGATTTCGACCTGATGAGGTGTCATAGTCGATATTTTCTATAAGTAGAATCTCTTTAGTCTTTTCTTGGGTTGGATAGTCTCTATTGCAGTGGAGTTTTTGTAATCAACAATTTGGAATGAAATTAGAGACAAATTTGCAGAAATTGTGTTGAGATACTTGTGGTATGCATTGGAGCATCTGTTCTTCTTATATATGATTATCTATTCATGCTTAATCATATATATTCTTATTTCATGTATGTTTATCTTTATCAGCAGAAATCATGTTTGTTCATGCTCTGTTTTAGACAAGATTTACATTATAATGTCTATTTTCTTCTAAATGAATGAATTCACCTCAGTGCTCATTCAAACTCTCTTTCACTTCACCCTATAGTCAATGACCTATAAAAAAATGCTTTCAAACTACGTATGTAGCCTCGCAAATTCTCTGCAAATTGACCTTGGAATTCAGACCTAAAAAACCTCATATACAGTCTTCTCGCTAACTTTTCTAGCCAGCACTCAAAACATCAAACACAATCCTATTTATTAAGCTTATATACCTAGCCTAAGATCACTATATACTCAGTCATTCCTCTGACTGCAAAAGTGACAACGATAGAGCCCTCTCTGGTCCTGGTAGGGCTAGCTACCTGACCTAAAGCCTAGTATGAGATTACCTTTCTTCAATCCCATTTTCAGCCTTGGGAAGTTGGGGAGAGTGATAACACTGACCATGCCCACACTTTGGTTTCTTCTTTGAGGGAACATTTGTTGCTTCTAGAATGGAGCACTCACCAGTTTTTTCCTCCACAATATGCTGCAATTGTAGGTGCATTTTCCTTTTCTCCTCCTCTGGAGCTTCAAGAAATATCCTTAGCTCGACATTCTCCATTCGAAGAGATAGATTAATCACCTCCAAATCTTAGAGTCTTCCATGCTTTAGTTTTTTTCCCATACTTGTAATTTGTTTAGAACTTGCTTTGATACTACGTGTTTTGAAAATGAAAGAAACTTTGATCGTCCTTTGACACTTTGCAAGCCTGATAAACTTGGGTCTTTAAATGTAAAGTTTGTTTTGCAACCTCTTCAAAGTTGAGTAGTTAATTTTTCACATGAACTTAAAATTGAAACAAATTCAAATGCAACTTAATATGATAAACATGAAGAGAATAACCAACAAGTGATAACGGAGTTCACCCCTCCTGGGTTACGTCTCTGGGCCCTGATAATTGTTTACTTTGGAGTGGCATTATTTCTCCTACAAAGAAACATTATTTTACAAATAATTCTCACTCAAAAATATGACTCCCTATAGTAATCCATGCTTATATCAACAAAAAAAGGACTCTCTCACAATAGTTCCTTGTACTCCACCTGAAAAAAATAAAAATAAACATACAACTACTTCACAATGAAGTGTTGGAAAGCATTTTCCCATAAGCACACTAAGAAAATACTAAAAATGGTTGCTCTACTAAATTAATAGCTACTGCAGACGTAACTGGAAGGCTGAAAAGCCTCTAACTAAGCTCTTTCCATGCAAAAATATGCCTCCATCTAGCCTCAAAACTCTCTCTTTATCTAGCACTAAAGGACCTAACTCTACAACAATTCCATAATACATTGCTCAAATCAGAAATATGAGGCTTCCATTGAGTTCAAGACACTCAAAAACCCCTTTCTAGGCTCTTCTTAAGCTCAAAAACGTTAAAAACTAAGCAAGATATGCCTCTTGGAACCACACTCTGCTATTTGTCCTGCAAATTGACAAAAAATGCTATTTTTTCTATGAATTACACCTTTACATAGTCCATCGAGTGACAATTTTTCCTAGGGCCAGTGGGATTCTTCCCACAAAAGGTGCAATTTGTCGCCTCTTTAAAATGCGCCATAAGGCCTTAGCGCAAAAATAGAGTCATGTTTGTGCCATGTGGCTAGGGGTCGGGGCTAATTTCCCACTGCTGTCGGCTTGGCTTCCACTCCGGTAGCTTTTGGTCGCATGATGCAATATGACCTGGGTCAGGGTTAACCGCCCGCCTCCGTTGGATAGGCTCTTTGTGTTTTGAATTTGTTGGGGAAAAGTTTAATTTAATTATCTTCTTGATAATTACTTGTGAACTTATTTCTCTTAGTTATATCTTCTCTGTATTAGCTTATTATGTCTTTCATCAAGCCAATTATAAAAACAAAAGAGACGCAAAGTTTAGGATCTTCAAGCCTGGGCCAAAACCTCTCCATCTTGGAGAGGAAAAACCCCCAAGTAATTATTCTTATAGATCTTCAATTGACAAGTACCATGACCATGACAAAAACCATTGAACCTTGTATGCCTCCAAGACCTTTTCACCACTTCTTTCTTTGCTCCTTATGTTGATCTTCCCTTTTCTGCATTGCACTGCACTAAAACTGGGAAGACACAGTCCCTAGTATAAGAACCCCAAACGATGCATTGTATTTGATGCCTTCCTTTAACTTTTACCTTCTAGAGATACCTTCTTTATGCACCCAAGTCTGAGATCCTTTGTTGTAATCCTTTTTACTACAATCTGTTGAACCCTGAGTTAAAATGAGAGGGGGGGGGTGAATCAGTTTAACACATTCATGGATTTTTAAAAACTTTTCATTAAAACTTATTTATCCTTCATTTAATGTCCAACTTAATATGTGAGTAATCTTAGAATGTGATCAGCAAGTATTAATATAATATAATAGTAGACTTTAATATGAGAGCAGCAGGTATTAAGCAGATGATATAAATTAGATCAACACATAAACATCATGCACAGAGACACCAGATATAAGTGGAAACCCATAAAGGGAGAAAACCACATCTTATTATTGTTGTGATGCAAAGGCAAGCTCCAACTCCCTCTCACCACTGTTTTTCTGCCGGCACCAACCTACAGGAGGCTCCTACCTCAATTCTGCAAGCTACAACTTGCAAGGAAGCACCAACTCCCTTCAATTTTACTGTGGGCACCAACCTATAGGAGGCTCCAACCTCGGTCGACTACAACTGAAAGCTATCAAGCTTCAACTTGATAGGGAAGCTCCAACTTCCTCAATTTATCACAAGAAGTGTTTGCTGATTTACCTCAGATATCAGCTCTGTTCTGTAGCATTTATTTCTGCTCCTCTCTTCCTTATCTTCTCTGCCTCAATCTTCTATATTTTTCATTCTCTATTCTTACTCTCTCTCTCGATCTTTACTTATGAATATAAAATTATATATAGAGTTCCTCACATGAATGTTTGTATTCCACAAGGAATTTTGAGTGACCAGCCATGACTCTTTGACTTCTGCCTTCTCAATTCTTTGTCCAACTTATTAAAAAATATAACAATATGTACAAATTACAGTGGGAGTTTTTCCTTTCCTTAGGATACTTGCCTTTGCATCACAAACAATATAAACAAAAATATTTACATTTTCAGTTACACATTTCAATTCCACTTAGCTCCTTTTCTGGACTTTGGCTTTACTAGATTTGTCTTTTTTGCTGCTGTTGAGTGACTGTTCTGTATATTTTGGTTCACCTTTGTGTCTATTCATCTGTTCACTGTACTTTTGTGCACCTGTTGCATATATAACTGCTTTTTAATACAACAGCTGATTTTAAATCTGGGAAAACTCTCAAGGTTCTAATCTCTTGGGCTAGCACTTTAATCAACTGTGGAGGCTTCTTATACTCATGATTATAAGGCCCATAAAATACATAATATGCTCTTGTAATAAACCCAATCAATGTTTTAATACAATTTCGAAGCAATATTACAGCTCACTATATTAAATATCAGCGTAGTATATATTTCAGCATATATATATGTTTCCCACCAAATGTGAAGACCCATGTATTTACTTTAACGTATGCCCATCTCCGAGTCAAACATTAAAAAAACTATTAATAAACTGTGGCTTTTGTTTAACGCCCAATGTAAGCATGGTCACGGGTTTTATAACCTTTATATCATCAAACTGTATTACGTTCCCCACTTAAATATATATATATATATATATATATATATATATATATATATATATATATATATATATCCCAAGATTTTAATTCAATTTAAACCACTTATAACGAACCTCTGGCTCCGGGCCCACATATATATAAGCGATGGCTCAATTAAGTACGTGCACCAAACCTTGTTTTATCTTTCGGGCTACTTCTGAATGCAATCGCCGTTCAATGAGCCTTCCTCCAGATCGACGGCTTGTATCAATATCGCACGGGGTCCTCAGCCGAAATTTAATGCGCGATGGCACACAATGACAATGTTTTTCCCAACTTGCTCAGGGACATGTGCCACCCATCGTATGGAATCGCTTCGATTCTCAAATTACCACTCGCCCATCGAAAGCAGTGCGATGAAACCTGGAAACCGCCTTCACTGTTCACTCTCACAAGGTTCCGCCTTCAAGGTTCCGCTCTTCTCCTTTACGCTTAGGTTCCGCCTTCAAGGTTCCTCTCACTCTTGACTGTTCGTTCTTGATTCGTGGTTCCGCCTATTCATACACCATTCTGGTTCCACAAGCACCAATGTATAGTTTCCATACCATGGTTCATTGTTCTAGTTCATACGCTAACCTTAAGATTCCGAACAGGAAATTTTCCAACATATCTCCTTTTTTACACCTCGACTTCCCTTCTTCCTACTTGCATCGGCATGACCATTCAAGAGTTTCAATCATCGATTCTATTCCAATCTCGTGGAATGGAAATCGACCCCATCACTGTAACCGTAGTGGAACCCCTATGTAATCCTGGTTTCCAGCTTCCTTGCAATTAGACGATGCTCCAACGCACCTCTACGCATTTCATTTATCTTTACCCTTATGCAAGCAGCGTTGACTCTTAGTCAAAGTTACCCTGTCTCAATGATTACAAATTTCGCTGTAAGTGTTCAATTCATCATTCGAACAATATTGCTCTTCTTCCTAGTGCCGCTCTGATTCATATCGATTATTCACAATAGATATTGATTATTCACAATCTTCAAGTTGGACTTGCTGTGACTTCTGAGTCAAGAGTCTGCGTTCAATATTCTCAGGTTCCAAATGCATTCACTGCTTGACTCTTCTTCAATACACTGCATGTCTCTGCTACCTCACTGCTGCTTTGTTGCTGTTCAGCTGCTCCTTTGCCATCTCCTTTGCCATCAATGACAATATTTCCAACAGTCTCCCCCTTTGGCATTGATGGCAACAAATCCACCGATAATCCAATGCTTCCTCCAAGTCTTCCTCTGCCTAGCTTCTTTTAGAAGACCCTTTCTTCTATTACCTGCTTTAAGACCCTTTCTTCTATTACCTGCTTTAAGACCCTTTCTTCTATTACCTGTTTTTCCTCCCCCTTTGACATCAATGGCAAAGGTTTGCACATTTCTCAGTGTAGATTTTGTGTGTGCATTTCTTCTCTCTGATTTGTTTTTAGACCTTCTTCTTCTGAATTTGTACTCCTGTATCCTTTCCATTGATTCTTTTATGCTGGATGTATTCTTTCCATAGTCCTTTGATCCTGAGGACCTGTTTCATGCTTCCCTTGTTGGCTAATCTCTCCCTGGAATGATATTTTCATTTCTGTTCTCCCCCTGAAACTGTGCTTTCTATTTATATCAGAGAGTAGCATCTTCAGATACTACCCCTAGTCTATCTCTCAAATATTCAAATGTTTCTCTAGCAAGAGGTTTGGTAAATATATCAGTTGTATGTTCTTTTGTTGGTACATTTTCCAGCCTTACTATCTTCTGAGCCACTTGTTCTTGGAGAAAATGATACTTGATTGGAATATGTTTAGTTTTTGAATGAAGCAAGGGATTTTTTGATATACTTATAGCACTAGTATTATCACATTTGATTGAGATAGGTTCATCAATGCTTACCTTCATGTCTTGGAGAGTTTTCTTCATCCATATGACTTGTGTACAACATGTTGCTGCTGCTATGTATTCTGCTTCTGTTGTAGACAGAGAGGTAGATGTTTGTTTCTTGCTTAACCATGCCACGAGACTTTCTCCTAGATAGAATGCACCTACACTTGTGCTTTTTCTGTCATCCACACAACTGGCCCAATCTGCATCTGTGTATGCTGTCAAAGTGAAGCTTTTGCCTTTAGGATACCAAAGTCCATACTGTGTTGTTCCTTGTAGATATATAAATATTCTTTTGACTGCCAGAAGATGGTTTTGTTTAGGTGCTGCTTGATATCTAGCCACTAGTCCTACTACTAGCATGATGTCTGGTCTTGATGCTGTCAAATAAAGCAGGCTTCCTATCATGGATCTGTAGAGCTTTTGATCTATATCAGCAGATCCATCATCAGCACACAGCTTGCATCTCGTGATCATGGGAGTTGACACAGGTTTGCAGTCCTCCATTTTGAATTTTTTCAACATTACTTTTAAGTATTTTTCCTGTGAGATGAATTTACCTGTGTTCTTTTGCTGAATTTGAAGTCCTAAGTAGAAACTGAGCTCTCCAATCATAGACATCTCAAAATCTGTTTTCATCTCATCAGCAAACCCTTTTTCTAGTTCTTCTCTGTTGCTTCCAAACATAATGTCATCAACATATACTACAACAATCAGGAGTTCATTTTCATGGGCTTTTATGTACAGATTGTTGTCTACTCCACCTCTCTTAAAGCCTTGTTTTTGCAAATATTTATCCAGTTTTTAGTACCACGCATGAGGAGCCTGTTTCAGTCCATATAGAGCCTTCTTCAGTCTGCACACATGGTCTTCTTTGTCTGTTAAAGAGAAACCTTCTGGTTGTTCCATGTAGACTTCTTCTTCTAAATCTCCATTCAGAAATGCAGATTTCACATCCATTTGATATACCTTGAAGTGTTGGTAGCATGCAAAGGCTAGAAACATTCTGATGGCTTCCATTCTGGCGACAGGGGCAAATGTTTCATCGTAATCAAGTCCTTCGATTTGTGAATATCCTTTGCAAACTAGTCTGGCTTTATTCCTGATTACCTGTCCTTGCTCATTCAGTTTATTCTTGAATACCCATTTTGAGCCAATGATATTTTTCTCAATTGGTCTAGGAACTAGTTCCCAGGTATTTTTCTTCTCAATTTGGTCCAATTATTCATTCATAGCATTCACCCAATACTTGTCCTTACTGGCTTCTTCAAATCTCTTTGGCTCTATTTGTGATAACATGGCTATGTATACCTCTTCTGTCTGTTCAGTTAGCTGCCTTCTAGTTTTTACCCCTACTCTCTTATCTCCAATGATCTGCTCTTCAGGATGGTTCTTCTGAGTATATCTTGAGGAAGCTTTAGAACTCAACTCTGTATCTTCTGTTGTCTTGCTTGTTTCCTCATCATCTTGGTTTTCTTCTTCATGGTTGTCTGAAGGACTACAACAGTCTGTATCTCTTGTATTGTTTGGAAGTTCTTCATCAAATCTCACGTCAATGCTTTCTACTATTTTTCGAAGAGTCTTGTTGTAGCACCTGTACCCTTTAATTTTGGAAGCATATCCTAGAAAAATCCCTTCATCTGCTCTTGCATCAAATTTCCCAAGGTTTTCATCATTATTCTTTATGTAACACTTGCTTCCAAATATTCTAAAATGTTTAATTGAAGCTCGTTTCCCATGCCATAGTTCATATGCACCGCTACTTGGTCTTAAGTGGGCTTTATTAAGGATATGCACCACTGTGTGTACTGCTTCTGCCCAGAAAGTTTGAGGAATATTACTCTCTTGCATCATGGCTCTGGAAATTTGTTGAACAGATCTGTTTTGTCTCTCTGCTACTCCATTCTGCTAAGGTGTCCCTGCAATAGTAAATTGTTGTTTTATGCCATATTCATTGCATAGATCTGCAAATTCATAATCTGTGAATTCACCTTCTCTATCTGATCTGATGCATTTTAGCTTGCATCCTGTCTGATTTTCTGCTAATGCTTTGAATATTTTGAATTTGTCTAGAGCTTCCGATTTATTCTTGAGAAATGCAACCCATGTCATTTTGGGGAAATCATCTATTATCAGCATGAAGTAGGATTCTCCACTTGGTGTTTTAGTTCTTGCAGGTCCACACAAATCCATGTGCACAAGCTGGAGTGGTCTACTTGTTGATAACTCATCTTTGGCCTTAAATGATGTACGAGTCTGTTTACCCAATTGACAAGATTTGCATATGGTATTAGAAGGCCTTTTTATTTATGGCATGTCTCTGACCTCTTTCTTTTTGCTTAGTCTGATGATGTGATCGAAACTGAGATGTCCCAATCTTCTATGCCATAACCATGACTCCTCAAGTTTTCTAAGATGACATGCTTCATCTTCCTCTTTCACAATGTAAACATTACTCTCTTTTCGAACTCCTTTGAGCAGAGTCTTACCTGTGGTTCTTGATCTGACTTCACAATCTTGTGCTCTAAAAATAACTTCACAGCCTTTGTCACACATTTGACTGACACTTAGCAAATTTGCTTTTAGCCCATCTACAAATAATACATCTTGGGCCTTTCCTCTGCCATTGTCTATGCTCACTGAGCCTTTTCCTTTTATTTTTCCTGATTTATCATTGCCAAAGGTAACATTGCCAGATTTCTTTTCATCAAGAGTTATAAACTTGCTTCTATCTCCAGTCATGTGTTTTGAGCAGCCACTACCCAAATACCACTGGATTTTCAGGTCTTGAGTAGTTAGAGCCAAGTCACATTTATTCTCCTTCTTTTTGCAATGGAGGCATCCTTTTGTTTGGTAATTTTTGTGAGATGATGAATCACATCCTTTCAGAGGACATTTGGAAGGCATATGTCCAACTTGATTGCATATACAACATTTGATCATAGTTTTTGCAGAATTGTGAGTATGAACAAAATTTATTTGATTCATAAACCTCCTTGAGGTGTTGAACATCAATCTTTGTCCATACTTTCTACACTCAATGATTTTATGGCCAAATTCCTTACAATAAAAACAATAACCATAGAAACTATTTGCATACCTGATGTAAGGTTGTCTTTTCCATTTGTTTGCTTGAGGCAGTCTCTTTAATGTTTGCTTCTTTTGCTGGTTTGAATTACTCCTCCTTGCATGACAATATGCAGCAATGTGTCCCAGCTCGTGGCAGACATAACAGGTGGCCTTCTTCATAAGAGGGAAGACTCTCCTTTGATGGCTTCCAAATTTTACATACTCAGGGGCATATGATCTTTTTCCTGTTGTCTTAGTGTTGACAACATTATTTGTTGTTGGAGGTTTCTTCTGATCTCTGTCTTCCTCATTACATGTTTCTTCTTTTGCAGGAATTGTTTGAGTTGCTTCATCATCCTTCTTTTCTTTTACAAAAACAATCTCTCTGTTTTCCTTTTCTTTGCTTTTACTTGATTCTCCTTCATAGCCTATTCCAGTTTTTATCATAGGAGATCTTTGAGCAACCAGAATTTCATTCAACTTACTAGAGCTTGTTGTTTGAGAAGAATTTATAGCCACTTTCCTTTGAGCATTTTCTAATTTCTTCCTGAGACATACTACTTCTCTTGTTCCTGAGTTTTCTCCTTGATTTTCTTAAGTAACATGTCCTCTATCTTCTTGGATTCTTCAAGCTCTATCTTTAGCTGCATAAGGACTTCTGAATTCTGTTCTTCTCGTACATACTTGAGGATAATGTCCTTTTGTTTTCTACATTTCAGCTTGAGTCTATCAATATCTTCCAGAGCACTTCTTAGCTCCCCCTCAAGGTCAACTTCACCTTCTTCTTCTTCATCTTCTAGCAGGATACCTTCAAGTTCTTCTATGGCCATCAATAAAAATTCAGAGGTTCCTTCTTCACTTGAAGGTTCATCTGAGTCTTCAGATGTACTATTGTCTTGTTGAGCATAGAAGGATTTTCTGCTGAACTTCTTTCCTTTCTGCCAGTTCTTTGATGTATTTTTCTCTAACTCTTGAGCCTGATTCCTTACTTTCTTGTGAGGACACTTAGCAGCATAGTGTCCAAATTTTCCACAGTTAAAGCATTTGAAAGGAAGTTTACCTTTGTATTTACCTGAGCCTCTATCCAATTTTTTGACAAATTTTTCCTCTTCTTCATCCGAGCAATAGCATATGTCTTCCTCTTATTATTTCTTCTTTTCTTTTTTAAAGGTTGCCTCCCTCGTACTTGGCTTCTTTTGTGGGAGCCTCATCTCATATGCGGTTAAATTTCCAAGTAGCTGGTTCATGGTCAAGGTCTCCCAATCAGTTGTTTCTTCTATTGCAGACACCTTGGGATTAAACCTGGATGGAAGAGATCTTAGAATCTTTTGCACAATTATACTTTCTGGCATGGTTTCTCCAAGAGCTTTCATATTGTTAACAATTTTTGCAACTTTTAGGAAGAAACTGTCAATGTCTTCATCATCATTCATTTTTAAGTTCTCAAACTGGGCTCTATAGACTTGAAGTTTGGCAGTCTTTACTTTCTTGTCTCCTTCATGGATGTTCTCCAGAGTATCCCACATCTCTTTGGTAGTGTCTTTGTGCATTAATTTGATAAACTCTGCTTCACACAATCCATTCAAGATAGCATTCATGGCTTTTGCGTTAGCTACAAAATCTTGTTTGGATTATTTCTCTGAGTCAGTTGACTTTGGGGCATATCCTAATTCCACAGCACCCCAAACTTCTATTCCTAGAGACATTATGTATGTCCTCATCCTGATTTTCCAGAAGGCATAATTTGCACCTGTAAAGAAAGGGGCTTTATTGGTTGAGCATCCTTCTTTACTAGCCATTCTGAGAACCTAGAATCTCCTTTCAGTTGTTAAACTGGTACAAAGGAACTTGGCTCTGATACCAATTTTTGAACCCTGAGTTAAACTGAGAGGGGGGGGGGTGAATCAGTTTAACACATTCATGGATTTTTGAAAACTTTTCATTAAAACTTATTTACCATTCATTTCATGTCCAACTTAATATGTGAGTAATCTTAGAATGTGAGCAGCAAGTATTAATATAATATAACAGTATACTTTAATATGAGAGCAACAGGTATTAAGCAGATGATATAAATCAGATCAACACATAAAAATCATGCACAGAGACACCAGATATAATTGGAAACCCATAAAGGGAGAAAACCACATCTAATTATTGTTGTGATGCAAAGGCAAGCTCCAACTCCCTCTCACCACTGTTTTTTTGCAGGCACCAACCTACAGGAGGCTCCCACCTCAATTCTGCAAGCTACAACTTGTAAGGAAGTTCCAACTCCCTTCAATTTTCTGCAGGCACCAAACTACAGGAGGCTCCAACCTCAGTCAGCTACAACTGATAGCTATCAAGCTTCAACTTGATAGGGAAGCTCCAACTTCCTCAATTTATCACAAGAAGTGTTTGGTGATTTACCTCAGATATCAGCTCTGTTCTGTAGCATTTCTTTCTGCTCCTCTCTTCCTTATCTTCTCTACCTCAATCTTCTATATTTTTCATTCTCTATTCTTACTCTCTCTCACTCTTTACTTATGCATATCAAATTATATATTTATTTCCTCACATGATTGTTTGTATTCCACAAGGAATTTTGAGTGACCAGCCATGACTCTTTGACTTCTGCCTTCTCAATTGTTTGTCCAACTTATTAAAAAATATAACAATATGTACAAATTACAGTGGGAGTTTTTCTTTTCCTTAGGATACTTGCCTTTGCATCACAAACAATATAAAAAAAAATATTTACATTTTCAGTTACACATTTCAATTCCACTTAGCTCCTTTTCTGGACTTTGGCTTTACTAGATTTGTCTTTTCTGCTGCTGTTGAGTGACTGTTCTGTATATTTTGGTTCACCTCTGTGTCTATTCATTTGCTCACTGTACTTTTGTGAACCTGCTGCATATACAACTTCTTTTTAATATAACAACTGATTTTAAATCTGGGCAAACTCTCAAGGTTCTAATCTCTTGGGCTGGCACTTTAATCAACTGGGGAGGCTTCTTATACTCACGATTATAAGGCCCATAAAATACATAATATGCTCTTGTAATAAACCCAATCAATGTTTTAATACAATTTCGAAGCAATATTACATCTCACTATATTAAATATCAGCGTAGTATATATTTCAGCATATATATATGTTTCCCACCAAATGTGAAGACCCATGTATTTACTTTAACGTATGCCCATCTCCGAGTCAAACATTAAAAAACTATTAATAAACCGTGGCTTTTGTTTAGTTCCCAACGTAAGCATGGTCACGGATTTTGTAACCTTTATATCATCAAACTGTATTACGTTCCCCACTTAAATATATATATATATATCCCAAGCTTTTAATTCAATTTAAACCACTTATAACGAACCTCTGGCTCCGGGCCCACATATATATAAGCGATGGCTCAATTAAGTACGTGCACCAAACCTTGGTTTATCTTTCGGGCTACTTTCGAATGCAATCGCCATTGAATGAGCCTTCCTCCAGATCGACGGCTTGTATCAATATCGCACAGGGTCCTCAGCCGAAAGTTAATGCGCGATGGCGCGTAATGACAGTGGTTTTCCCAACTTGCTCAAGGACATGTGCCACTCATCGTATGGAATCACTTCGATTCTCAAATTACCACTCGCCCGTCGAAAGTGGTGCAATGAAACCCGGAAACCGCCTTCATTGTTCACTCCCGCAAGGTTTCGCCTTCAAGGTTCCGCTCTTCTCCTTTACGCTTAGGTTCCGCCTTCAAGGTTCCGCTCACTCTTGACTGTTCGTTCTTGATTCATGGTTCCGCCTCTTCATACACCATTCTGGTTCCACAAGCACCAATGTACAGTTGCCATACCATGGTTCATTTTTCTAGTTCATACGCTAACCTTAAGATTCCGAACAGGAAATTTTCCAACATATCTCCTCTTTTACGCCTCCACTTCCCTTATTCCTACTTGCATCGGCGTGACCATTCAAGAGTTGCAATCATCGATTCTATTCCAATCTCGTGGAATGGAAATCGACCCCATCACTGTAACCGTAGTGGAACCCCTATGTAATCCTGGTTTCCGAATTCCTTGCAATTATACAATGCTCCAACGCACCTCTACGGATTTCATTTATCTTTACCCTTATGCAAGCAACGTTGAATCTTAGTCAAAGTTAACCTGTCTCAACGATTACAAATTTCGCTGTAAGTGTTCAATTCATCATTCGAACAATATTGCTCTTCTTCTTAGTGCTGCTCTGATTCATATCGATTATTCACAATTGATATTGATTATTCACAATCTTCAGGTTGGACTTGCTGTGACTTCTGAGTCAAGAGTTTGCGTTCAATATTCTCAGGTTCCAAATGCATTCACTACTTGACTCTGCTTCAATACACTGCATGTCTCTGCTACCTCACTGCTGCTTTGTTGTTGTTTCAGGTGCTCCTTTGCCATCTCCTTTGCCATCAATGAAAATATTTCCAACACAATCACCTTTGTTATATTATGGTAACCCTTTTCTTAATTTTGTGTATTACTTAAGCTCTTATCTGAGATATGCGAGACCTTGTATATCCTGTAGTTTGCCTTATTAACCTATTCTCCACATAGATGCACTGAACCTTATAATGTACTTTGAATTTACTACAAACTTTTCTGAGGTACTGTTACAGACTCTTCCCTTCACTAGAATATCTCATCTTTTGCACTAGATCTTAGACCCTTCCTTCGCTGACTTGTCTTCTTTATGCACCCAGAAAACACCTTCTGTCTCACCAAAATTTCAGACATATATGAATTGTTTTTCTATGTGATTTCAACGAAGTCTACGTATGTATTTATAGTGGTTGGACACAGGAAATAAGACGACATGTCCATGAATAGTTGTGATTGTTCATGAGACGGATTGTTTGTTGTTTCTAAGCCGACTTGGTGAGGAGTATCTCCAACATATATTAGAATAATTTGTTCAGGGGTATTTGCATTATACTTGAGCAATATTTTATGAGCCAATTGATCAGGTCTTGGAGAATCAATATTGAGCCTTTGCAAGTGTAACAACACTTAATATTTATGAATCTAAATTATACATTTATAACAGGATGACAAATTCCTAAAATACATCAAGAAGAAGTATTTGATCTATAATAAAAACTCCTTGCTCATGAAACCCATGAAGCAAGTATTAAAAAATTATATTTTATTATCTTTGTTCTTCATTACATAAATTCATAATTAATAGTCATTATGAAGATTGAAACTAGTTACACTTTCCAACACTCCCTCTTAACTAGGGAGGTATTCATAAAGGTACATGGTTACTTTCAATCTAAATAATTTCATAAGAAGAATCGGATTGGTAATCGCATTCGTGTAACATCATATCAACTAGCATTTTCATAGTGAAATGCCTTGACTACCAACCCCATCTCTCAACGAGACAATGGGATACAATGCTGGTGAGACAAATGACTTATAGACACCATCATCATTGTCTCTCCAAGGTACATGCTCCACCCGATTGTTCACAAATTATGACCTTACTGGACTATTCTTATCTTGGTTAGCTGATCCTCAAATAATATCGGTCCACGAATACTCTTATCTTGAATGTCCTATCACATTCTCAAAGAGTATTAGATGCCAAATGATTACAAAATTCTCCATTCTGTCTCCCCAGGTGAAGACCAGAATGATGTGTCTGTCCATTCTCTCCTTTATGGCATTAACTAAGACTTACAGTGGTTAGTCCTGGTCTAGTGCATGACACATGAATTAGGGAATCAAATCCATCACTTACTTTTAGTTTAGGAAGGACATACTCATTCCTATACAAGGAATGTACCTAAGCTCATTCTTAGGAATTAACTAGTTTCTTCCAAGGAAGAAAATTTCCACCAGGCTCCCTCTTAACCAGGGACCTTCAGCAGAAATGGTGAGACACCTAGCTACTCATGAAGAATTCCTCCCTTCGATGTCATGTATTTATTTGATATTGAGGAGTCTTCAACTTTGGAATAGATTCTTAGGGAATAGATCATCCATCACTTTCATCCATGATTCATGTCATTTATCAGAAAGTGATTCATCAGTCTTTCTCATCTGGTCCATCTACATGCCATGCTTCTTTCCTTCAAACCATATTCCAAGGATATTTCATCCTTACATACGATTGGCAGCCCTACATAAACTTATCCAGATACACACACACACACACACACACACATACATATGAAATTTTAAATCGAAAGTTACCTCGATGATGATTTTTCTCCATGACATCTTCTTATAAGCATCAACATCCTTTATTCAGATTGATGCATCTCTTAAAGATATGTATTTTCAAGGGGCTTTATCTTTACCGGACTTCTATCAGAGTCTACATATCTTCCCAGGAGATCTTCAAATCATATCTTATTGGCTTCCGGATGGTAACAACCTCTTATCATGGTTTCACTTCCTGATCTCTCCTTTCTTTCTCCACACAGTTTTTACTTCATTCCCAAGAACTTCCAGTATACAGTTCCTTATTTTTATACAACCACCTCATATTTCATATGAGGACATATTATGTTGATTTCATTTGTTATTTATAACCTATGTATCGGAAGAGACTCTCCTTTCTTTGATCATACTTCTAATGGTAGAAGTCCATCACCTGCAACCATATGACATGACTTTATAGCATCCAATGTCAGCATATAAATATGTGTGCCTCATCCTTTTCCTTTTGATTCATCCTGCAACAATTTTTCCTAGAATGAAGAATTTCATTCCCTTGACCTGCTTCATCCATATGTCATCATATCCAAAACCCAGAATTCTGCAAGATGGAATTCTTGATGAAACCTTTTTCTTTCTTTCTAACCAGTGAATTCAAAGAGGACTCCATTAGAAAATGTCAACACCTGTTTCCATATGGATTATTGAATGATTACCCTTGATTTAGATGACTGCCTTCCATCAATGTTGTTATCAGCGAGGTTCCCAAGAGCCACTTCTTTCATAGGATAGTTGTATTATGGACATCCTCCTATGATAAGTGCTCCTTCCATGCTTCTATCATGATAAGTGCTCCTTCCAAAGCCTCGAGGGGCTAACCCTCTTCCATCACCAAGGCTATCAGAAAGGATGGATTGGAGGTTGGGACTGAGACACAATCCTTCATTGATCGGGTTCTTAGAGCAAAGAACACCCAGGGCAGTGGTGACCCATGATTTTCCTTTCCCTTAATTGTCGAGTTTTATCCAATCCTGATAAAAAACTGGCCCTCAAATGACTTATGGTTCATGTTCGTGTGGATGCTCTCTTCCTCCAGGAAACTTTAGGCGAAGGTTGTTATATAGCTAGTTTATTGTCTTCACTGCTCCCTAACTAATCTTTTCATACATTAGATGTCAAGGGGAGATCTAGTGGATGTGTTATGGGGCTCAATAATAGAATTGTTCTGATCCACAGCTGGTGGGGAAGGGTTGGCAATCTGGGTGCCGACATCTCTACTTGTGAATCTGATATTTCTATCTCATTAATCAATATTTATGGTCCCCGCCATCACAAAGAGGAATTATGGGATGATTAGATGCACAGTTCTATTATGCAATGGGACAAAATTATTATGGGAGGGTATCTCAATTTCTCCATCGGTCTTTCTAAATCCTGGGGACCATGTGCCACACCTGACCCAAAATCTTCTTTCTTTGAGAAGATAATTGATGAGGCTGATCTATTAGATCTAGCAGTGCCTAAGAAACTCCCCACTTGGAGGAAAAGGAGGACTGGGGAGGCTGCATTGGCTAGAAGACTCGACCTATTTCTGATCAAGGTTTCGAAGGCTAAGAAACTTGAAAAATCCAAACAATGGGTGGGGGGAGGGGGCTCCTCGGATCAACCTCCTATCTATCTCGAATTTAAAATGGGTCGTCGAAAACCCCGCTCCCCCTTCAAATTTAACTTAAATTGGCTCATGGAGCCTGATTTTCACATTATGGTAAAGAACGAATGGCATCACTATGATCAATATCCTAATCTGGAACTTGCATGGGTTCTCTCCAACAATATGTCTAGATTAAATACCCTCACCATCAGTTGGGCCAGAAGAAAGAAGAAAATGGAGGATGAGTCATTATCGAATATTAAGAATGAAATCGGGAATATGAGATATGCGAGACCTTGTATATCCTGTAGTTTTCCTTATTAACCTATTCTCCACATAGATGCACTGAACCTTATAATGTGCTTTGAATTTACTACAAACTTTTTCGAGTTACTATTACAGACTCTTCCCTTCACTAGAATATATCATCTTTTGCTCCAGATCTTAGACCCTTCCTTCGCTGACTTGTCTTCTTTATGCACCCAGAAAACACCTTCTGTCTCACCAAAATTTTAGACATATATGAATTGTTTTTCTCTGTGATTTCAACGAAGTCTACGTATGTATTTATAGTTGTTGGACACAGGAAATAAGATGACATGTCCATGAATATTTGTGATTGTTCATGAGACGGATTGTTTGTTGTTTGTAAGCCGACTTGGTGAGGAGTATCTCCAGCATATATTAGAATAATTTGTTCAGGGGTATTTGCATCATACTTGAGCAATCTTTTATGAGACAATTGATAAGGTCTTGGAGAATCAATATTGAGCCTTTGCAAGTGTAACAACACTTAATATTTATGACTCTAAATTATACATTTATAACAGGATGACAAATTCCTAAAATACATCAAGAAGAAGTATTTGATCTATAATAAAAAATCCTTGCTCATGAAACCCATGAAGCAAGTATTAAAAAATTATATTTTATTATCTTTGTCCTTCATTACATAAATTCATAATTAATAGTCATTATGAAGACCGAAACTAGTTACACTTTCCAACACTCCCTCTTAACTAGGGGGGTATTCATAAAGGTACATGGTTACTTTCAATCTAAATAATTTCATAAGAAGAATCGGATTGGTAATCGCATTCGTGTAACATCATATCAACTAGCATTTTCATAGTGAAATGCCTTGACTACCAACCCCATCTCTCAACGAGACAATGGGATACAATGCTGGTGAGACAAATGACTTATAGACACCATCATCATTGGCTCTCCAAGGTACATGCTCCACCCGATTGTTCACAAAGTATGAACTTACTGGACTATTCTTATCTTGGTTAGCTGATCCTCAAATAATATCGGTCCACGAATACTCTTATCTTGAATGTCCTATCACATTCTCAAAGAGTATTAGATGCCAAATGATTACAAAATTCTCCATTCTGTCTCCCCAGGTGAAGACCAGAATGATGTGTCTATCCATTCTCTCCTTTATGGCATTAACTAAGACTTACAGTGGTTAGTCCTGGTCTAGTGCATGACACATGAATTAGGGAATCAAATCCATCACTTACTTTTAGTTTAGGAAGGACATACTCATTCCTATACAAGGAATGTACCTAAGCTCATTCTTAGGAATTAACTAGTTTCTTCCAAGGAAGAAAATTTCCACCAGGCTCCCTCTTAACCAGGGTCCTTCAGCAGCAATGGTGAGACACCTAGCTACTCATGAAGAATTCCTCCCTTCGATGTCATGTATTTATTTGATATTGAGGAGTCTTCAACTTTGGAATAGATTCTTAGGGAGTAGATCATCCATCACTTTCATCCATGATTCATGTCATTTATCAGAAAGTGATTCATCAGTCTTTCTCATCTGGTCCATCTACATGCCATGCTTCTTTCCTTCAAACCATCTTCCAAGGATATTTCATCCTTACATACGATTGGCAGCCCTACATAAACTTATCCAGATACACACACACACACACACACACACACATACATATGAACTTTTAAATCGAAATTTACCTCGATGATGATTTTTCTCCATGACATCTTCTTATAAGCATCAACATCCTTTATTCAGATTGATGCATCTCTTAAAGATATGTATTTTCAAGGGTCTTTATCTTTACTGGACTTCTATCAGAGTCTACATATCTTCCCAGCAGATCTTCAAATCATATCTTATTGGCTTCTGGATGGTAACAACCTCTTATCATGGTTTCACTTCCTGATCTCTCCTTTCTTTCTCCACACAGTTTTTAATTCATTCCCAAGAACTTCCAGTATACAGTTCCTTATTTGTATACAACCACCTCATATTTCATATGAGGATATATTATGTTGATTTCATTTGTTATTTATAACCTATGTATCGGAAGAGACTCTCCTTTCTTTGATCATACTTCTAATGGTAGAAGTCCATCACCTGCAACCATATGACATGACTTTATAGCATCCAATGTCATCATATAGATATGTGTGCCTCATCCTTTTCCTTTTGATTCATCCTGCAACAATTTTTCCTAGAATGAAGAATTTCATTCCCTTGACCTGCTTCATCAATATGTCATCATATCCAAATCCCAAAATTCTGAAAGATGGAATTATTGATGAAACCTTTTTCTTTCTTTCTAACCAGTGAATTCAAAGAGGACTCCATTAGAAAATGTCAATACCTGTTTCCATATGGATTATTGAATGATTACCCTTGATTTAGATGACTGCCTTCCATCAATGTTGTTATCAGTGAGGTTCCCAAGAGCCACTTCTTTCATAGGATAGTTGTATTACGGACATCCTCCTATGATAAGTGCTCCTTCCATGCTTCTATCATGATAAGTGCTCCTTCCAAAGCCTCGAGGGGCTAACCCTCTTCCATTACCAAGGCTATCAGAAAGGCTGGATTGGAGGTTGGGACTGAGACACAATCCTTCATTGATCGGGTTCTTAGAGCAAAGAACACCCAGGGCAGTGGTGACCCATGATTAGCTTTTCCCTTAATTGTCGAGGTTTATCCAATCATGATAAAAAACTGGCCCTCAAATGACTTATGGTTCATGTTTGTGTGGATGCTCTCTTCCTCCAGGAAACTTTAGGCGAAGGTTGTTATATAGCTATTTTATTGTCTTCATTGCTCCCTGACTGGTCTTTTCATACATTAGATGTCAAGGGGCGATCTAGTGGATGTGCTATGGGGCTCAATAACATAATTGTTCTGATCCACAGCTGGTGGGGAAGGGTTGGAAATCTGGGTGCCGACATCTCTACTTGTGAATCTGATATTTCTATCTCATTAATCAATATTTATGGTCCCTGCCATCACAGAGAGGAATTATGGGACGATTAGATGCACAGTTTTATTATGCAATGGGACAAAATTATTATGGGAGGGTATCTCAATTTCTCCATCGGTCTTTCTAAATCCTAGGGACCATGTGCCACACCTGACCCAAAATCTGCTTTCTTTGAGAAGATAATTGATGAGGCTGATCTATTAGATCTGGAAATGCTTAAGAAACTCCCCACTTGGAGGAAAAGGAGGACTGGTGAGGCTGCATTAGCTAGAAGACTCGACCTATTTCTGATCAAGGTTTCGACGGCTAAGAAACTTGAAAAATCCAGACAATGGGTGGGGGAAGGGGGCTCCTCGGATCAACCTCCTATCTATCTCGAATTTAAAATGGGTCGTCGAAAACCTCGCTCCCCCTTCAAATTTAACTCAAATTGGCTCATGGAAGTTGATTTTCACATTATGGTAAAGAACGAATGGCATCACTATGATCAATATCCTAATCTGGAACTTGCACGGGTTCTCTCCAACAATCTGTCTAAATTAAAGACCCTCACCATCAGTTGGGCCAGAAGAAAGAAGAAAATGGAGGATGAGTCATTATCGAATATTAAGAATGAAATCGGGAATATGACAGGCTCAGACGGACTTGGTTTCCTATTTACAGAGTCAAAGGATTGACTCATAGCTATGGAATTGGAGAAAGCGAATATTATCAGGAAACAGGAGGAATAATGGAGGCTTAAAATCAGGGCAATATAGTTACAAGCTAAAGATGAAAACACCAAAATTTTCCAACAATGTGCCAAAGGAAAAAGGATTATCAACACTATTTGGGATCTTAAGGATCAGAATGGTAGGGTGGCACATACCCACTCCCAGTTAGCTGACATAGGCATCAATAATTTCTCAAATCAACATATGGGTCCCGGGAATGCAAATATATTGGAGATCATGAAGATCACCCGCTCCATGCACAGATTTGTGGAGGAGGATAATTTGGTGGACCTAAATGCTCCGGTCACTTTAGGGGAAGTGGAAGGGGTATTGAAATGTTTTAAGAAGGAAAAAAGCCCCGGTCATGATGGTTGGGCCATTGAATTCTACCTTAAATTTTTTGATCTCATCGGCAAGGATCTCCTTCAAGTCATTGAAGCTAGTAGGACTTTTGGTCAGGTATATGATGGATTTAATGATACTTTCATTGCCCTAATACCCAAGATAGGAAAGCCCCTATCCTTCAATGACTACCACCCGATATCCCTCTGCAATTTCATTTATAAGATCGTTTCCAAGATTATTGCAAACTGTATTAAGCCTATTCTCTCCCAGCACATTGCCAAAGAAAAATTTGCCTTTATCAATCATAGACAGATCCACGAAGTGATAGGAAATACTCAAGAGGCCTTACACTCCATAAAAATTAGGAGCCTTAAGAGTACCATTCTCAAAATTGACCTTGCAAGAGCTTTTGACTATGCCAATTGGAGATACCTAAAATTCATCCTCATTCATATTGGTTTCCCACACTCCTTCACTAATTGGATTATGGGGTGTATTACTAATGCATCTTTCAAAATTCTTATAAATGGTGCAGCTTTTGATTTCTTCCATGTAGGTAGGGGACTTCGGCAAGGTTGCCCTCTCTCTCCTTTACTTTTTATATTGATTATGGAAGGACTATACTCTCTTCTGGCAAAAGAAAAAGTTGATGGATCTATTCATGGGGTCAGAATTTCTGATCTCATACAAATAACCCATCTAATATTTTTGGATGATGTCCTCATATTTCTTGATGGAACTTGTCATCAAAATATCAAATTCTTGAATCTTCTCAACATTTTTTTCAAAGAAACTAGTATGGATCCCAACCACAGTAAATCTACCATTATGATGTCGTGTTTCTCAGCTTTTGAGTGCAGATATTCCTTGGGCCTCTTTCACTTTGACCGCAAGGAACTGGATGAGGGTATAAAATACCTTGGTTTTCACATTAAACCAAATGAATATCTTATTAATGACTGGAATTGGCTTATTGAAAAAGTGAAATGCAGAGTCAACATATGGCAGCAAAGATGGCTCTCCAAAGCGGGCAGGTTGGTGCTCATCAAATCTGTCCTTGAAGCCATTCTTGTGTACTGTATGGCACTGGCTTGGATCCCCAAGAGTGTTACTGCTGTGGAGTACTAAAAAGGTATGCTTTTGATCATTATTTCAGTGGCTTTTTAATAGAATTTGTGAACCTTTTTGTGTCATGAATTTGGAAAGTAATAAGGAACTATAACAAAACACATGAGAATTGATATGCAAGACTTAGCCATTGATAATGGTTATTTTCTATACAGGAAAAGGAGAAAACGAGGGATTGCCGTTCCAAAGGAAAGGACAAAGTCGAGATAACTGCTGTCCCTCTGGACGAGAACCGAACGCAAACAAAGATAAACAGATCAAAGCAAATCGGCTCGGAAAAGAAGGAGAAGACACCAGCTCCGCGCAAAAGAAAAGACAGGATGAAGAGTTAACAGTTTGGCGAATCCCTCAGGATCTTCGATCCTGAGGGATCGCTGCTTTATTTACCTTGTCACTTGGACATCTCCGCCGTCGTCTTTATATAAAGAGACAGCACTGTTAGTTGGGGATAATATAGATATAGAGATGAAGGATACGCTTTTATGTAATTTCTGTAAAACATCAGCTTTGATTATTAAGTTTCGTTGAGAACTGGTTCAATGTATTTTTGACCGATGCATTAATGAAAGTTTGGTGATTATTTCATCTCTGCGACTGGATTAACTTCAAGCGGTGTATCCTTGGAGGCTAAGGGCTCGGCCCCGAAGGACACTTGCTTCTGTACCATTACGACTTTATTTCTGTGTGGTTTGTTTATCATTGTATTTGGTAATTCGGTATGTTTTATAAGTTCATATTACATGCTCTGTTGAAGATTGAATCATTGAAGTTTTTGCAGATAGAATTGTGCGTTGACTCCGCACCAAGTTATTAATCCTTTCAAGAGTTCATTGCATGTTCTTACTGTTATGTTACAGAGCTGTTATATTAAATGTTCGTGTTGTGTGAGTTTCTAATTTATCAGTACTGTTCCATAATTCATTAATCGTTATTGCTGTTCCTTTAGTGTGATTTGTGTGAATTGCCTTTGGAGTGAAAGAATGTTATTTGATTACAAAGAGTATATTTGAGTTAATAGATTGAGTTTGGTTATAACCCGCGGGACTTAGTTATTCAATTGTTGTTCCATTTTAGACTTGCTGTTCTATTCCAGAATTGCTGTTCAATCCTTTATTCGCTTTGCTGTTCCATTTACTTGCAGTTGTTGGTTTGGTGTGAGAGATGATCTAAGGCTGTAGTGAGCAGTGGCAGTCACTGTCTAGCTCCCAGGCTCATGGTCCATGCTCTAGTTTCCTTTCCATCAGTTTCCGAAGGGATGGGTTATCACTGCCGCACCCTTGACTGATAAACTGTTGAGTTTTCTGAGTGTGTGATTTATTCTTTGAAGTAATTTAGTTATAGACAAACATCCGTTTACTCTTGTATTTCTTAAGCACTGTACTACTAGCATTACTCTGACAAATGATAGCCTCGGATTGAGTCACTCTTTGTAATAACAAAACGCTCCCGGATTTACATATTAATGTGAGGTAATTAGAGGTGAAAGAGACCCTTTTTATAGCTCTACATTTTGGCGCCGTTGCCGGGGAAAGAGTGTAGCCATTTGTCTTTTTCAGAGTAGTGTACGAGCCTGCTAGGGAGGAGTTGGATCCTAAAAACGGAAGGTAAGAACCTACGTGCGGAGCACGTAAAAGACCTACTCCACTATCCGCTTTCCTGACAGATTTGTTTTTGCTTTGTTTGAATAGAAGTTGGTAGTTCATTTTTTTGAGTGCATGACTAAGCAGAAAAGACTAGAAAAGAATATCAAACCCCCATCCAAGCCTGAAAAAGCTAAGGGGCCGGTGACCCTTGGCCGAACGACCTTCATAGACGAAATCTATAAGAAAACAGAATCTCAGCCATCAGTAGGCCTCAAGAAAAACATTTCTAAACCGCCTACTAGTTCCCTTCAAGCCACAGGATCACCATCTGTAGCCTGCGCTGAGGTGCATAGTCAGACTGAAGAGCAGGACTTTCAAGAAATTGAAAATTCTACTCTTGAATTATTGCAGGAAGGGAACTCTAGCAACTTTTGTGAGGGAGAAGGAGAAACAGGGGAAACCAAGGAACCAAAATCCCTTAGTGAGACAAATCAGCCATTAGATAGCCCAGATAAGGGGAGTGCTGCGAAATTCATTGTTGAAGGAATTCAATCTCCTCAGACACCTGGTATTCCCATTATTCCAGATAAAGGAAGCGCTGTTAAAAAGATCCCTATCAAAACCGTTCCCACTCAACCTAGGAATACCCTCCTAGATATCCCAGAAGGTTATTGGCATATATTCGATCCCATGGCTCAAAACCAACCAAACGCTCAAAACCAGCCAAATACTCAAACCTCTACATTACAATATCCTATAGTGGATTCTGCAGCAAATGCACCCATGAAAGCTATCCCTCTTCGGCATATCCCTACATTCCACGGACTCACATCAGAAGATCCGGATGCATTCTTATTCGAATTCGATGTGTTATGTAGGGGGTACGATTACACCACCGATCCCCAAAAATTGAAATTATTTCCCTCTACATTAAAAGGGGCTGCTTTAAGATGGTTTATGGGGCTAGGTGGCAGGGTTATCAACAATTGGGATCAAATGAAAGAATCCTTCTTAAAAAAATATCAGGATTATTGTAGGTCTAGAGAATTGAAAGACGAAATATTTCAAATGACAGCCAGACCAAATGAAACATTAGAGGAGTATGTGGAACGTTTTCAGTATAATCTACAAAGATCTCCTTATGCATCGCTACCTTTACCTGATAATGTGTTAAAAACTGCATTAATGAGGGGCATGAAGGAAAAATGGATTGAAACATTAAACATTATGGGCAAAGGGGATATTTATCAAGAGAATTTTACTGACATCCTTGACTTATGTATCAGGAGTTCGAGAGGCAGCACAAGAATAAAACCGACAGAATATGATCGGTTTGCAAGAGATAACAAAGTATCAGCGGAAGGAGTAACACGTGCAGAAATTGGAAATTTATTAGAAAATTTTAAAACTGATATTATGGGGACACTAACTACACAACTTGATATTGTGCAGGCTAAACAGAAGCAGCTGGAGGCAGAACAGAATTTGGCAATCTTCTGCCCCCGATGCAGAAAAAAACATAGCCACAAGGAGTGTCCATTGGATAAATTCCAAACATGCGCCATCTGTACAAAAGATCACCTTACGGAGAGCTGCCCCTCACTTCCTGGATTGAAAGCGGTATATAAGGAAGCAGAAGAAGAACCAGAATTGGTGAATTCGATCAACCAGCGCCGCCAGTGGCAGCCGAGACAACCTGGTATGTTTCCGGACCCAACCTCTTTCTTTCAAAACCCGCAGTATAATGCTCAACAATATGGTATGTGGCAAAATCAATCTCAACCCCCATTTACAAACTGGTCACCACAATCGTTTCCTTCTTCAAATCCATGGTTGAATCAAACAAGCCAAACTGGTTGGCCGAATTTCCCTTATACTCCACCATATTAGCAAAATGGCCCATACCCTTCACAATGGACTCCCTCTACTTCACAAAGTTCACCCTGGAAGACAAGCTGGCAAAGACCGATGTACCACCCAGCTGGAACTATTCCGCTCCCTCAACCTACTCTGCCAGCCTTACAACAGAATCCCCAGTCTAACCTGAGACCGCAACTCCCAGCCCAACCCGATCCCAATCCAAATAACAGACAGGTCCAATCTATCCAAATCATAGAATCACCAAAAACAGGACCTGACTTGAGGGAGTGCAATGACCTTCAGTTAAGATCTGGACGTATAATTGAAACTGAGGGAGATAAAACAGTTCATATTGAAGATCAGTTACCCAGAGAACATCAGTCACAACAAGAGGATGTAAATAAGCAACAAAATCATAATCAAGCAACCACATCCTCTCCTCCGTTCCCAGAACGATTAGCCATACCTCGATCCATACAATATCCTGACTTTGACATTCTGGGAGAATTACAAAATCTGTACATAAACATTCCATTCCTCCAAGCCATTCAAGACATTCCCATATACGCAAAAACTATAAAAGAATTGTGCATAAAGAAACCAAGGAGGAATATAACAAATAATCCAAGAGTCCAAGTAGTCGGTACCTTATCTGACCTATTGTCCGGAAGAGAAACACCCCTTAAATGTGAAGACCCCGGGAACCCAATTATAACTGTTCAAATTTATGGTCAGACCCCGTCCAATGCCTTAGTTGATTTAGGGGCTGCAATTAATATTTTAACAACCACAACTTGCCAAAAGCTCGGCATTACATCTGTAGAACCCACCTCTACTCTGTTGGAATTGGCTGATCGATCTGTGGTTAGACCAGAGGGTACTCTACATGATGTCATGGTCTCTGTAGAATCCTGGGAGTATCCAACCGATTTTCTGATAATTAATCCAAAAACCCGACTTGATGGACATCCGCTAATTTTAGGTAGGCCTTGGCTTGCCACTGCCGATGCCTACATTGGCTGTCGGCAGGGAAACATGACCATAACCAGAGGACCGAATAGCAAAAATTTAGTTCTATATCCTCCAGCACAGCCAAGTGTCACAATGATTAAAACTAATAAACACCCTGTATCATACCTTACTGATAACATCAGATCTCCATTAACTATACAAGAGGCACTCGATTTCAAAGATCAAATAGAAGACGATGCCATTAATAATTTCATTGCTCAAACTGAACCTCGCACACAGTGTCACATGATAGAAGCAGCATTTGATAATGAATTGGAAGAAGATCCCCTGAAAGATATTCATGACCAAACGATACCTGTTACTTCTGTTGCAAATAGTAAAATTGTGGAAATTGCACCGGGGAAAACTTTAAACATCAATGCTAATCTCACACCTGAACAAGAAACAAAGCTCATCCATCTGTTAACAAAATATCAAGAAGCATTTGCATGGGACTACCCTGATATGAAAGGAATCGATCCGCAATTATGTACACACCACATTTATATAGAAAAAGATGCCAGACCTGTGCGTCAGCCGCAAAGGAGACTTAATCCCCATCTAAAAGATGTCGTAAAAACCGAACTTCAGAAGCTTTTAGATGTGAATTTTATCTACCCTATTTCTGATAGTAAATGGGTCTCTCCGCTTGTGGTGGTACCAAAAAAGAACGGGAAATGGAGAATTTGTGTGGATTATAGGGAAGTAAACAAGGCAACACAGAAGGATCATTTTTCTCTTCCTTTCATAGATCAAGTATTGGATACTTTAGCAGGGAAGAAGTTCTTTTCTTTCCTGGATGGCTTCAGTGGATACAATCAGATTCAGATTGCCCCTGAAGACCAGGATAAAACTACTTTTACTTGTCCCTGGGGAACATTTGCCTATCGAGTTCTACCCTTTGGCCTATGTAATGCTCTTGCCACATTTCAGAGGGCTATCCTTAGTATTTTTGCAGATTTAATAAATGATGGACTTGAAGTTTACATGGATGACTTTACACCATATGGAGATGATTTTGATCCAGCTCTAGACACCCTAGAAAAAGTCCTACAACGCTGCATTGTTACCAGGCTTTGCTTAAGCAACGAAAAATGTTTCTTGATGATGACTGAAGGACTTATCCTAGGACATTATGTCTCAGCAGCCGGCATTCAGGTAGACCCGGCCAAAATCCAAATACTTTTTCTTATTCCCACTCCTACTACTCAAACAGAGGTACGCAGCTTTCTTGGATTTTCCGGTTATTATAGACGATTTATAGAGCATTATTCGCACATTGCTGCTCCTTTATATGCACTAAATGGTAACGTTGATTTTCTTTGGACAAACAAATGTGACCGTGCTTTCGAGGATCTAAAGAAGCTTGTATCCACAGCCCCAGTCCTTCGAGGACCAAACTGGGACCTACCATTCCAGATATCATCTAATGCCTCAGATACAGCCATTGGTGCAGTCCTTGGGCAGGAAGAGGATAAAAAACCATACGCTATCTATTACATCAGCAAAAATTTATCCCCTGCTGAATTGAATTACACTGTTACTGAAAAAGAATTCCTAGTTGTAATACATGCTGTCAATAAATTTAGACATTATATTACAGGCTATCCTGTTATCTTGTATACAGACCATTCTGCTATAAAATATTTAGCAAATAAGCCTGTCACAAATGCCAGGGTAACTCGATGGTTAATCTTATTGCAGGAATTCGACATCACAATCAAGGACCGGCCTGGCAAAGAAAACCCTGTAGCCGATTTTCTTTCGAGAATACCAAAATCAAGCGATGCAGCAGCAGTTGAAGATCAATTTCCGGATGAGCACCTGTTTGCTGTTACCGTTCAAACACCCTGGTATGCTGATGTTGCCAACTACCTCGCAGTAGGTAAATTACCAAAACATTTAACTCCTAATGAGCGCAAGAAAATTATTCAGAAAAGTTCTCGATTTTTGTGGATTGGAGGCTATTTGTTTCACACAGGAGCAGACATGCATATCAGGCGATGTGTTAGAGAGGATGAAATCTTTGACATCCTAAAAGCCTGTCACGATGGACCGTGTGGGGGGCACTTCGCTGAGCATAGAACTGGACATAAAGTATTGCAGACAGGATATTATTGGCCTACGATCTTCAAAGATGCGAAGAAGTTTGTCCAAGCCTGTGACAGCTGCCAGCGAGCAGGACGACCTGGTCAAGCTAATGAGATGCCTCTGAAACCACAGTTAGTCATCGAACCATTCGAGCGGTGGGCTCTTGATTTCGTTGGACCCATCAACCCTTCATCAAATCAGAAAACATATATTTTGGTGGCAACAAAATATGTCACCAAATGGGTTGAGGCAGAATCATTGCCAAGAGCCACAAGAGGATTCTGTCATACAGTTCCTGTTCCATCTATTTGTTCGTTATGGCCTTCCCAGAGAAATAATTACAGATGGAGGACCACAATTTGTTGGGCATAAATTAGCTGCAACACTTAACAATTATCATGTCCGGCATAAGATCACTACTCCATATCACCCACAGGCGAATGGGCAGGTAGAAAGTAGCAATAAGATAATAGAATCAATCCTAACAAAAACCATTGCGTCACATAGGCGTGATTGGGCTACCCGACTGCCTGAAGCACTCTGGGCATATAGAACCACATGGAGGAGCACCACCGGTTACTCACCTTATCAACTAGTGTTTGGAAAACAACCCATTTTCCCATAGAATTCGAAATCCAAACACTGCGAACAGCACAGGAAGTTGGCCTAGATCTAAGCGAGGCACAACTCAATCGACTACAGCAAATCAATGAATTAGACGAAATTCGGCTCTCTGCACTACAAAATACAACATTGATTCAACAGCAGCGAGCCAAATGGCATGATGCGCTCATCAAGAACAAAGTCTTCCACGAGGGAGACTGGGCTCTGTTATACGATTCTCGGTTTCAGGACTTCCCTGGAAAAATTCAGACTCGATGGTTGGGACCATACGAAATCCAGAAGGTGCATGACAACGGAACCCTTACTCTAGTCACCATTGACGGTTCTGTATATGCATTCAAAGTAAATGGCCACCGAGTCCGTCTCTATCGTAAACCACTCACTCGGGAATCCTTCTGTCAGCAGCTACGCCGAGACACTGATATGGAGATCTTAGGAGAGGAAGAGAAATCTTCCTCACCTGTAATTCATTAAGGGTTCATTTCTTTTTTGCAATTTGTACATAAGTTCTTGTTTTTTTGAGTGGTTCTTGTACATAAGTTTGAATTAAATATTTTCTTGTCATTTTTGCTGTTCCTTTTCTTTTACAAAGCTCGATTTTTGCTCTTCTAAAAATAGCATATGTGTGTTTTTTTTTATGATATTGGTTTTTCTTGTTTTGCTGTTCCTTTTCTAAAGGAACAGCATTCGGGATCTCTGCTGTTCCTTTTTCAAAGGAACGGCATTGTTACATTTTCTGCTGTTCCTTTTGGTTACCACTCTTCTTTTTCTTCAAAGAACCAGCATTCTTTTATTGTTGTTGTTCCTTTTTCAAAGGAATGGCATTTTGAGTGTTTTTATAGTATTTTTATTTTTGCTGTTCCTTTTTCCCAAAGGAACGGCATTTGCATTTTTGCTGTTTTTTATCATCCGTTGTTGTTTCTTTTTCAAAGGAACACCACTCGCATACTTCTGCTCTCCTTGTGAAACAATTTATTCTTTTGCTGATCTAAATTGAGGATGCTTCTTGCCCGTCTTCTTTCTAGTCTTTAAGATACAGCTATGTATTTGTGCAATGAAATATAAAATCACAACATACCGAAATCTGCAAACCATAAATCGCTATATCTATAAGGCTCTGCATTAGTAAGAGGACAAATGGAAGGACATACTTATTTCTTACCTTTTGTTGACATGGTTTTAATAATTTTGCCCTGATTGGTTATCTTTATCATGCTGATTCCCTTAAAACTTTTTATTAGTACTTGGGAATAAGAGCAAAGAGTTTATATCTTCCTATTGAGATAATAAGACTTCTTCCACCATTCCTACTCTTAAGGAGTGTTGAGCCACCCTTTGTGTATAAGGAAAAGTATTCTATGAAAAAAAAATATATGTGAACATGATATGTCAAGTGTCAAATGTAGGATAGGGGGTCTCATCGAGAGCCAGCCTACCATGATCATGAGGATGGCAGTGAAGTGGCATTCCCATTCTGGCCACCACACCAGGGATATGGTCCAAAAGGTATATCAAACAAACAAACCTTGGAACAGGAGGTCTCATCACGAGCCGGCCTGCCCACGTTTCGCTCTTTCCTCGTGAATGGCATTATGGTTAACTGGTCACCAAGCCAGCATAATGGTCTACATTTTGACATAACAACATTCCTAAGTATACACAAAGGATTATGGTTCCGAGGGTAAAAAAACAACTCTGCCAAGGTTATGGACACCTGTTGGCAGCAGAGTACTGTTAATGGTATTGAAGTCACCTTGATTACACCAATGGGTAAAGATACTAATATTCTTTTGTTTCTTATCTCCTAGGAACTAATCATATGTCATTTCCCGATTTATACATCGCATGAACATTTATCATTACCAATCATGGCAACGGAAGTGACCATGACCACTTGAGATTTGGCAAGTACGATACATGTCTTATCCGCTAGCCTCATATCATAACATAGCAGCCTCTTATATAATACGCGATCAATTCTCCGCCTCGATTTCGGTAATTCGTTGTCCTTTTTAACATAGCATAATTCCATATGCTGTTCCTTTCTGACTTGATTGCAGACCGGGTGCCGCTCCTTTATTTGCCGGCTGGGACAGCCTATCACATTGCGGGGGGGGAGGTTAACCTCATCATTTCCTGTATTACGTGTCAACTTACCATTCGGGAAAGCTAGTATACGACGGTTTGGCATGGTTTAACGGCATGGCATTTCTATTTTTGTCACAAGTTGCTTTCTGTTGCACTGTTGCATACTCTGTGTTTTTTCGAAACCTTGCGATTATCACCCTCTCTTTGTTTCAAACAGAAAACGTAGTTGCCGTTCCATTTAGAATCTACAGTGAAACTATGGGAGGAAGGGCAATTCGAAGCGAGCCTCAACAGCTGACGATCTCCCCTGCTGCCCGGGAGATCCTGGAAAGAGCAGGATGGTTGAATTATTTCAATCGCCTACAGGAGTCCAATGAAACAGTAGCGATGGATTTTTTGCAGAATTTACAAGATGACCACTCCACAGTAAGAGGGAAGCGGATAGCGGTCACTGATGCCATAATTGCAGAAGTTTCAGGACTACCAGCCACCGGACCGGTATGGACATTAAAAAAGGAACGATTACAGAAGGTCATGGAACTGTTCCAGGACGAAGGCCAGAATCTGACAATTAAGGGGAAGGGTATTCTGCCAACAACCCTAGGAGAACCTTGGACGGAGCTAGCAAGAACAGTGCAGAGTTACATTACCTGCGAAGGAAGGAAAGACGTGGTAAGACCACGACATCTTAAACTTTTAGCTGTTTTAAAGCAGAGATGCTCTGTAAATTTACCTGCACTCCTGAACTCCTTACTGCATGATGCTACACAAAGTATAAAAAAGGCACAGCACATAGAGTCAGTCGTTAGCCACCATGGGTTGATACGACTAGTGGTTAGTTATGGTCTCACCCAGCAGCAGAGCAGCTGGGAAGAACTGATTGCACTAATTGAGGGGGGATTGACAGAGCCATCCCCAAAACGCAGACATTCTATAAGCACACCAGAGTGTCTGGCAAAATGCAGAGAACATGTTGCTAGTACATCAGAACAACCAGAGATACATCAAGAATCGGCAAAGCGCAAGCATGCCATTGACTCACCCGAGCAACCAGAGGAACCCAGAAAATCAGCTCGGTTAGCTCGGATGAGAGGAAGCATAGATAAGCCCAGAAAATCAGCCCGGTTGGCTCGGATAAGAGGGAGGCTGGAAAAGCTCCAGGGAAGCACCAGCCAACCAGTAATAATTGAAGATGAGCAACCCGAAGAAGAAGCAGCCGAGCCTTCGGGAACAGAAATAGAAGCAGAAACTGAACAGGAGGAAGAAATGGGACAGCAGGAAGATAGCCCATTACAAGACCTACTGGGAGATGATGACTTGGCCGCAATCCTAGCCAATATGAGTAAGTATGGCCAACCTTCTAGTTCAGAGGACCCGCACGACAAACCCCAAGAAGAAAACATGCATGTTCATGATGAAGAGGAGGAAAATACTGAACGGGAACAATCTGTTCCCAGGTCACAAGAGGAAATTCTAGAGGAAGTAGGAGCAGAGACAGAACCAGTCGAGGTTCCTACCCCAGAACAGCCAGAGCAGAGCAGTGAAGAAGAACCCCAAGAGGAAGATTTAGAAACTGGTCATGATCCAGTCCGCAGCAGACAGACTGATGTTCCTTCGAATGAAACATTGGAAATTAAGAAGTTGCGGAGGGAACGGAATAAATTGTTGAATACGATAACCCAGCTCAGACAAAAAATTAGGATTCTGAAAAAGAACCAGAAGGTAAGAAAAACCGGAGGGAGGAAAAAGAAGGCCAACAAGCGGCCTGCTGTTCAAAACCCTACTGAGAATCCAGCTGCCGTTCCAAATGATGCTGAAGAACAGACGGGTGTTCGCGTTAAAACAGAAAAGGATGATATAAGGATCAGTGACAAGCAAATTCAGACAGAAACACCACCCTCAGGGGTAATAAGGGTTCTGAACTCCAAACAGCATAATAAGAAAGTTCAGGTAAAACTCCCGGCCTCCACTGATCTATGGAAAAAAGATCCGAAAACGAAAACCTTGCATAAGATGGTGAAGCAAGCCCAGCAAGAAGCCGAACAGCTTAGAGAGCAAACGGTTCCCCGAGAAAAATATGAAGAGTTACAGCAGCAATTAAGGGACGTCAGTCAATCCAAAATCCAGGCCTTTGAAGGTTGGAAAAAGGAACAAGAGGATGTTTCACAGGTAACCAGTAGACTAAATACTGTTATCAAACAGATGAATGACTTGTGTTCTTTATACAATGATGTTTTAGCATGTAGGGCTCCTGCTAAAAACTATGCTCTGTTTTTATTAGAACGGTATTTACAATTAAAAATAGAAGCTGTTAAAGCAGGCACCCCTATACAAATTAACACTGTCAATGACTTTATAGACTGCTATAAACATTATGGAATGAAAGTCCAGAGGTTGTTGTGTGAAATTTATTTGCACGACCTTGTGTTAAGTCAGGAGACTGAATTAAACCCTGGCCCTTTCATTGGAGACATCCAATTCCAAGCATTCATTTCATTCGGGGTTAATCAGATTAAGTGGCTCAAAGCCTATGATACTTTCCAGGGTCAGGAAAATGGTCTAGATTTACGGGTTAGAGCTGAGCCTAGGAACCCATTACAGTTGTGGAAAGCACATAGATATCTTATAAGGGCTCCTGGTGCCATTGAAACATTAGGACCCATGCATGAGGCACTCATTCGAGAGAGTTTAGAGTATTTTCTTTCCATCAAAGACTTGGCCATTAATGCAGCCAAATTTCGATACCGAATCTCTGATCCACACATCCATCTCAGAGAACCATTTAAGTATGAGAACTTTGAGTTAGCTGCCGACCGTTTGAACCTCTATGGCGAGACCATTCTGAAAGCAGGATCATCCTGGTTAGGATATAGATTTCGCACTCCAATTATTTGGCACCCTGCACCTGGATACCAGGCCCTGTATGATATGCCTGAGGGGCAAACAGGTCAGTTCTTTGACTATCTAATTACTCAACATGGTTGTAGGCCTCCGCATGAGACTCCTTCTCCAGCATATTCTCTCATTGCATTGCATGTCAACTACAATGTTTTCATGAGGACATGAAACAAGGTAAGCAGGGGGGTGTGTGGAGTACTAAAAAGGTATGCTTTTGATCATTATTTCAGTGGCTTTTTAATAGAATTTGTGAACCTTTTTGTGTCATGAATTTGGGAATTAATAAGGAACTATAACAAAACATGTGAGAATCGATATGCAAGACTTAGCCACTGATAATGGTTATTTCTATACAGGAAAAGGAGAAAACGAGGGATTTCCGTTCCAAAGGAAAGGACAAAGTCGAGATAACTGTTGTCTCTCTGGACGAGAACCGAACGCAAACAAAGAGAAACATATCAAAGCAAATCGGCTCGGAAAAGAAGGAGAGGACACCAGCTCAGCGCAAAAGAAAAGACAGGATGAAGAGTTAACAGTTTGGCGAATCCCTCAGGATCTTCGATCCTGAGGGATCGCTGGTTTATTTACCTTGTCACTTGGACATCTCCGTCGTCGTCTTTATATAAAGAGACAACACTGTTAGCTTGATATACATATAGATAGATATAGAGATGAAGAATACGCTTTTATGTAATTTCCGTAAAACATCAGCTTTGATTATTAAGTTTCGTTGAAGACTGGTTCAATGTATTTTTGGCCGATGCATTAATGAAAGTTTGGTGATCATTTCATCTCTGCGACTGGATTAACTTCAAGCGGTGTATCCTTGGAGGCTAAGGGCCCGGCCCCGAAGGACACTTGCTTCTGTACCATTACGACTTTGCTTCTGTGTGGTTTGTTTATCATTGTTATTTGTTAATTTGGTATGTTTTACAAGTTCATATTACATGCTCTGTTAAAGATTGAATCATTGAAGTTTTTGCAGATAGAATCGTGTGTTGACTCCGCATTAAGTTATTAATTCTTTCAAGAGTTCATTACATGTTCTCACTGTTATGTTACAGAGCTGTCATATTAACGTTCGTGTTGTGTGCGTTTCTAATGAATCAGTATTGTTCCATAATTCATTAATCGTTATTGCTGTTCCATTAATATGATTTGTGTGAATTGCCTTTAGAAGTAAAAGAATGTTATTCGATTGCAAAGAGAGTATTTGAATAGATTAAGTTTGGTTACAACCCGCGGGACTTATTTATTCAATTGCTGTTCCATTTTAGACTTGTTGTTCCATTCCAGAATTGCTGTTCAATCCTTTATTCGCTTTGCTGTTCCATTTCCTTACAGTTGTTGGTTTGGTGTGAGAGATGATCTAAGGCTGTAGTGAGCAGTGGCAGTCACTGTCTAGCTCCCAGGCTCATGGTCCATGCTCTAGTTTCCTTTCTATCAGTTTCCGAAGGGATGGGTTATCACTGCCGAACCCTTGACTGATAAGCTGTTGAGTTTTCTGAGTGTGTGATTTATTCTTTGAAGTAATTTAGTTACAAGCAAGCATCCGTTTACTCTTGTATTTCTTATGCACTGTACTACTAGCATTACTCTGACAAATGATAGCCTCGGATTGAGTCACTCTTTGTAATGACAAAACGCTCCCGGATTGACATATTAATGTGAGGTAATTAGAGGTGAAAGAGACCCTTTTTATAGCTCCACAACTGCTAGGATCCAACAAATCTGCAGGATATTTCTTTGGAGAGGCAAATATGATGGTTGTACATATGCTTGGATCGCATGGAAGAAGATTGCAAAGCCTAAAGGTTGGGGGGGATTGGGACTAAAAGACCTCAACCTTTTTTCCTCGTCCTTGGCTACTAAAATGGGATGGCATATAATCACCACCAATAGTCTATGGAAAGAAATTACATATTTCAAATACATTTCTCCTAGATCTACCATGGACTGGATCAGAGGTCGTATCCAACACTCCACGGGCGCATCCATTATTTGGAAGGTCATCACTAGATCCATTCACATCATTAAAAAAGGAATGGCTTGGCGCATTGGATATGGTGAATGATTTAAAATTGGTGTGGATGCTTGTTCGGGTAGTGGACAAGAGTACCAACTGCCCTTGGGCATCAAGCAACATTTCACTAGTTCCAGTCATCACTTCATCTCACAAATTGCTGACCCTCTTAATTCTACTTGGGCATCATAGGCATGGAAATCGACTCACGAGCTTGCCATCCCCAAGTATTGGAGGCTGATCTGGAATCGGTTTCTCAAAGCACTCAGAGCCACAAATATCCAATTAACCAATCGGGATGACGAAATTTTATGGGCTATTGCTCCCAGTGGCAGATATACTCCTAAGGTTGGGTACACCGCACTGTGTTTATTACTAGAACCATAGTTGAACCAATGGTGGTGGAAATACCTATGGAAACTGAAAGTGCCCCCCAAATCTAGACTTTTCATGTGGTGCATCCTCTCCAATTGTACTCCCACAGAAGACAATCTCACCAATTGGGATATTCATGGACCTTCCAAATGCGGTTTGTGTCACCTTCAGGCTGAGGATTTGAATCACCTGTTCCCTAAATTCCCTGCAAGTAAACACTTATGGCACATCACGACATTATCCTTGGGCTGCTCACTTCATTGGTACGACACCTTGGTCACTATGGCTTGGAACAATTGGTGGCAGGAAACTAATCGACCGAAGGACCGCAACATTCCCCTCCTCATTACTTGGGGGACCTGGCTTGCCCGAAATTAGGCCATTTTTTTTGGGTAAGAATGCGGATTGGGACAACATCAGCAGAAACATATTATCCATCTTTCAACTCATCCCCAATGACGATCCATCACCTCATAACTCAATTCTTCTCCTTGAAATCATTGACAAATCCATCCCTTGGGAATACTTCGATGGTTCATAAAATGTTTCGGGATGTGGTGGAGGTTCTGTACTACACATCTATGATTCTCACTGCTTTCAACTTAAGATGGGTCTTGGCCATGGAACTAATAATTATGTTGAACTAAACTGTCTTAGACTCCTCCTCTAGTTTTCCCATGAGAAAAGTAGCAAAAAAATACAGATCTTCGAGGATTCACAAATTATTATCAATTGGTTTAGCAATGCGGCTCAATTCATGCTCACACTCTTAGATCATTACTGGATGAAGTCTTAACTTTAAAATTTTATTTTGATTTTATATTTGTTACTCATATTTACAGGCAGAGTGTTGGGGCCCTTGTTTTGAATGTTTTTAATTTTGAATAAAGCGCAAATTTTTGGGTTGCGGAACGACACATGGCAGCTGCAACCAAGTCACAACTACGGTGAGTAGCGGAGCTACCGAGGTTGCGAGGGAACAGGAGATAGCTGAAGAAAGCGGATGCATGAGTGTAGACGAAGAGAAGATACAGTAGAAGACAGAGAGCAAAGCTCATAGACAACAGGAGAGAAGCTGGAAGTAGCCGAAGAAGAACGCAAGAGGAACTAGCAGTTGCGATGGCGGGTGAATAAATAGCCGTCACCCGGCCGAAAGAAGAGAGACGAATGCAGAGCGACTGAAGAGGATTGATAGGATGCTGTAGGAGGGATTCATTCCGAGCATGATATCTCTGTAGTTCCTAAGATTCTTTTATCTATCTTTCTGTCCTATAAGACGTTTGTAACAGAATTGTAAGCTCTTCCTGTGGAAGCGATGTAACTATGGATCTGGCTGAAAGTTATCAATATACTTTCAGGTTGCTGTCTTATTATACGAGTTACATGCATGCATGATGTCTGTGATGTCTTAAAATTTTATTTCCTTAATACCTGTTCACTCTTTTGAATGTTCTTGCGTATATGATGATGTTTATGCAATCAATTCTATGTTAATCATGAGTTGCGGATCCTTCCACCACTATCGATCCATTCCCCTTATGCATGTGGTCGTGACACGCCTCGGGTGAGACTCTCTGCTCTCCGGAGTAGGGTGACAATGTCAGCGTGGTTCTAGACTACAACAGATTCCCTTGTTGGCCCAATCTTTGAACCTGGGTCTTGCCTGCGAGACCTGTTTCTTCGCCAACAAATGGTTTCGTTGCCGGGACCCTAAACTTTATGAGGGGAATTAGATCATGGTATCGAGGGTCTTCGAAGGAGAAATACGGAGATGGTGGGATAACCATCTAGACTAGTTTATTTCTCAGCAAGCGGAGTTGACGAATCAAAAGGAGAGGGTGCTCAAGGATCTCGTCCTTTTCTTGGATTCCGCCAATGATACCTACGAGATGCTCTGGGGAAAATTCCCTAGTGACCTCTATAATTGGTTACAGAGGTTGCAGACCAAGACAAGTGGGTGCACAGGGATTTGGTGGCCCTGCATCGGTTGGATACTGAGTTGACCCGCGTGGTGGATTTCTGGGTAGATACCACCCTGGACGGATATATTGTGGAGTTTTCCGCAGAGTGCTACCAATCATTCTCGAAGGCTAAGGCTATCTTCCGCTCCAGGCCAAGAGGGAAGCTACTCAAGGAGATTTCATTGTGGATTAAGGCCCTGATGGTGGACGAAGGGCTGATGGAATTCCAAAAGTCGAGCATGGAAGCGTAAACCTCCAGTGCTGGGGGAAGGGTCGAAGGGACAGATGCCACGTGAAGTGTGAAGCAGGGGAGTGGGGGAATGGATGCTGAGGCCGCAAGGAGGTTGAGGGAGTGTTGTGCACATCGGAGGGCGTACATTTCCGACAGGTGGCAAGAAAGGGTGATGCGGGAGTTGAAACGACAGGAAAACAAGAGGAAGAATCAAGAGGAGGTGCCTCAGAGGATAGGAATTATGGACACTCAGGCGGATACCCTGGAGAGGCAAGGGACCATTGTGGGAGTGTGGCGAGTGCATGGGAGCCCAGCTAGGAGAGAAAGGGAGACGATGATTTATGAAGACGATGCAGGTGTGCATCTCGAAGAAAGTTTCGATGGCGAATGGTACGTCGTGATGCAACGGTTGTTTCAAGAGCGGGTGAAATTCATCTCTCCAGGCAGCCCTACTTCCCAAAATTTTCACGGCAAGGATCCCTACCTTCCCCTGGTACTCTATAAATTTTTGAGTAATATTTTCGTTAAGTTACAAGCATTAAGTCGATTGCAAAGCAGTTCAGTGTCGCACCTTAATAGCAGCGTTACTAGTAGTATTGCAGTTCCTAGTGGTATAGTCACACAACCAGGACCCGGAGGGTTTATTCTAGTCACCCCTTCACAAGTAAATATGGCTGGGTCATTCACCCGATATCTAAAATTTTCTGGCCGAGGTAACGATGATGTGGAGCAACACTGGTATCTCTTCGAAGCCATATGGAGGGCTCGGCAGACGCCAAACACAGGGAAGATAATAGAGTTCCAAACCACACTCAGAGAAAGGGCTCTGCAATGGTTCATAAAGTGGTCAGAGGGCCACCCAAATCCAGCAATCGCGAACGTTAAGCACGATTTTGTCCGAGAATTTAAGCTCCCCCAAACAGACCAGTAGGGTCTGTCTGAGCTCTGGGAGATTAAACAGAAAGAAGTAGAGACTGCATGGGAGTTGATGCATCGGTTCAAGGACGCGATCGGGAAACTCAACTACCCGATCGACCCAAACCATCAGAGGGATTGGTTCATCAAGGATTTGCTTCCCTTGACACGAACCCCCCTCACACAGTAGAAGATCGACAACTTGCAGGACGCCCTGGAGCAGGCTATGAAGATAGAAGAAATGGCAGGCTACCCTTAGGAATATCGGGGAGGGCCGGCCCCACAGGATCCTTCCCTGGTGGGATTGCAACATCAAATTTCCAGTCTGACTGAAAATCTCAAGGAGATGCAGCCTATAAGACGAGCCAGGCCGAACGTCTAGTGCACTCACTGCCTGGTCGAAGGGCATGTCGCAACAGAGTGTCCCCGGTTGCATGGCACGGGTGTGGGACCCTCTGTCGCGGCATTACAGGGGGGTCCAACTAATGGGGGTGGCGCGGCAATGAATCCGCAGGGGGTATACTAGCCGCAACATCCTTATGCGGAGTTCCCACCCCAACCAAACCAACCCACCACGGAATATTGAAAAATTTTCCGGACGATGGGGCATCAACCTTGGATGTGCCCAATACTACAGAAGTACTCCAATGTCCCAAACAACGTATACTGTGAGTTTTTTGCTTCCACGACTCACAACACCGAGCAGTGCAGGGCTCTCGACACTCTAGCAGACCGATTGGACCGACCCTCCTATAGGGTGAACGAGGCTCCCAGGGGCATAGGAGGCGGTATGCGCGGAGGCCACACAGGAGGACGGGGTCCGCTGAAATGCTACAACTGTGACCAGGAGGGTCATGTGGCCCAGAAATTCCCCCTTCCCCGATGCCCATGGTGTTCCCAGTGTCGTGTGAACGCCCATGCAACAGAGGACTGCCCGAAACTTATCAAGAAGTGGGAGGAATGAGCACAGTAGAGGGGCACGAATCTGGTAAACTCTGAACCTCAGGGAACCACGACTCCGGCCATGCAGAATGTAGCTATTGTGACGAGAGGCGGAAAGAAGACGGGGGAGGATGCTCATGGAAAGGAGACAGCACAGGTTATCCGGCCCGCCTCCCCGAAACAACTGATCAGGTCGGACGCACAAAAGAAGTACTTCCAGGAGGCGGTGGAGACCTTTGCTCAGCTAGGGGGAGCCAAAGGCCTTGAGGTACCCCCAACGACTGATTCTAGGGAACAGAGCGCCATGGGGACCCTGATTGAGGAATGGCTCCAGTTATTCCTCAAGATTTTTGATAATGCTTCGATGCGGGAATAGCTCAAGCGTACCTTGGAGGATGTACTGCAGGGGAATATAGGGCCAGGGGAACCTTTGAACACAACACCCCAGTACGTACAGCGGGTCAAGCGGAACAAGTGAAGAACGGGAAAAGAGTTTCGGCTTAACAGGAAGGTTGCGGGATTCCAGATCAGTGACACCATGCTTGACTTAGGATCTGATGTCAACATCCTGCCGCGGAAGACGTGGGAGGCTCTTGGGCGGCCACGACTGACCTACTCACAAATCCAACTTAGAATGGCGAACTTGTACTACATTGTGCCGATCAGCCGAATCGAAGATGTCGAGGTCGACATTTCCGAGGTGAAGACTTACACAGATTTTGAGGTTATTGATATCATGGGAGACAAGGATCCTTACCCTGCCCTGCTAGGCATCGATTGGGCTTTTGAGAATTATGCCATCATCAACCTCAAAAAGGAGCTGATGATTTTCGAAGACGGAGAGGTCCGGGTCACTCAACCTCTCGACCCGTATCAACGCCCGAGATATATATAGAAACTGTGGATAACCGGGAGGATGCTCAGATGTTGGACAACCTTTATCAGATGACAGCAAGGAAGTAGGAGGACTATATCAACCCGACCGCAACCGGCTCCGTCAGCTGGCGCAGTGTCCAGAGCTTGGAGCTAGGATCGGAACTAGCCTGGGAAGACTAGCAGCAAGGTGGGTATGAGACCAGCACGCAGAGATGTGCCAACATTGCCCGAGTTCGTTGGATTGGTGCTGAGATCAGGGAATACCCCACCTTGTCAAACATGCAAGCCGTTAATACCTTTATTGCAAAGGTCGAAGACACGGTACCATAAGGAAGCAGGATACAACTTTTGGACGTAGCACTACAGTCCATATCAGCCAGGTGGTGGAAAAATCACCGCAACACCCTGTCGCAGTGGAGTTGTGTGGCGGAGGCTTTGAGGGCGCGGTTCAAAGAAGACGAAGGCCCTCGAAGCAGGCACAGATACCAAGGGACTTCCAATCCGAGGGACCACCTGAAAACCTATGAGCAGAAGTGGAAAAGTATAGGGTACTCGGAAGAGCTGTGGGTACATCGGTTCGTGCATTCCTTAGATACCATTCCCCATGCATGGTACTTAGAAGAAGAGCGGAAAATAGGGACCAGCTCTTGGCAGGAAGTCGCGAACAATTTTTTTCAATGATTTTCCTTCGAAGGAGAGACAGAGCTGGTGTCCCAGGCATTACAGGCTATCAAGGGGGTACTGTTTCTCCGTGATCTAGGGACTGACAGGAGCACATTAGAATTACATCTTGAGGGCAGGCATGAGTTGGATTGCCAACAGATCGATGGTGATCCAGACGATGATAGTCTGGACGACCTAAGGCACCTATATTCTGAAGAGAAGGAAGGCAAGAGAAACATCAAAGAAGAACCAACCACTGAGGGCATCCATCTACTCCCGCTGAAGACAAAGAAGTTGAACATCGGCACGGAGGAAAAACCCAAACTGGCTACAGTTGGGGACTACTGGGACGAGGAGACGACAAAGGAAATTTTCAGCCTCCTCCAGGAATACGAAGACCTATTTCCTCATCGGTTGCAGACTTAAAAGGCATCAAAGGTGACCTCGGAGAAATGCATATTGTGCTGAAACCGGACGCCAGGCCCGTGAAGCATCGACCCTATCCGTTGAACCCACGGATCAAGGAAAAGGTTAAGTTGGAGACCGATAAGATGTTGACAGTAGGTTTAATCTTTCCCGTGGAAGAAGCTGAGTGTGTGAGTCCTATCGTCATTCAGAATAAGAAGGATAATTCAAAAAAATGTGTCTGTGTCGACTACCGAAGTCTGAACAACGCCTGCATCCATGACCTATTTCCCACTCCATTCAGCGACGAAGTATTGGATCATGTTGCGGGAAATGAAGCATACTCCTTCACTGATGGCTTTTCGGGCTACCATTAGGTGCGCATTGCGGAAGAGGACAAAACGAAGACAACATTCACCACCGATTGGGGTTCGTTTGCATACCACGTGATGCCGTTCGGATTGAGGAACGCCCCCGCTATGTTTTCCCGGATCATCATCGCTACTTTCCGGGAGTATATTCACAAGTTCCAGGAAGTCTACATGGACGATTGGGCCGTCTATAGTTTTCTGAAAGACCATGCCACCCTGCTACGCATCATGTTTGATCGATGTCGACAGTTGCAGATTTCCTTGAACTTGAAGAAATGCATTTTTGCAGTTCCTTTCAGCACGCTGTTAGGACATGTGGTGTGCAAGCAAGGGGTCTGCGTCGACCCTGCCAAGGTGGTTGTGATCGTCCACATGGAAGCCCCTGAAACGGTGAAGCAGTTGTGGGCACTGCTAGGGCACACAGGTTATTACATATGGTTTATCTGCAATTATGCGAAGATCACCGCTCCATTAGAAAAGCTACTGCGGAAGTCATAAGTGTTCTAGTGGATGGAGGAGTGTCAGATGGCCCTTGACACTCTGAAGGAAAATCTGGCAACGGTGGCTATTCTGGTTCACCCAGATTGGGATAAGCAGTTCCACATGCATATTGACGCTTCCAGTATTTCACTTGGGGCTGTCTTGGTGCAACCAGGGGAGACGACAGTTGACCACCCAGTTTACTTCGCCAGCCGCAAGCTGTCTAACACAGAGTGGAATTACACCACTACCAAGAGGGAGGCCCTTGCAATGGTGTATTCGCTCCAGAAGTTCCACCACTATCTTCTAGGAGGTAAATTCAATTTCTTTATGGATCACTCTGCGTTAAAGTACCTGGTCAATAAGCCCGTTTTGGAAGGATGGATCTGTCGGTGGCTTCTACTCTTCCAGGAATTCACATTCGAAGTGATCGTCAAGCCCGGGAGGTTGAATGTCGGGCCTGATCATTTATCCAGGTTGGAAACGAGGGAGAACGACGGCTCTCTCGATGATCAGCTGCCGGATGCTGATCTTTTCCAAGTCAAAGCCGTACCGGATTATTTGGCCGACATTTCAACTTATTTGACCACGGGGCAGTGCCCTCAACACTACACCCCGCTCCAGAAACGACACTTGGTCATTCGCGCTGCCGAATACCAAATGATTGTGGGGCAGTTATACGAATTGGGCCTCGATGAGGTTCTGCGCAGATGTATACTCAACCACGAACATGAAGTCGTGATGTGGGAATGCCACAACGGCATTGCGGGCGGGCATGTGGTGGCGAAACCCACTGCCAGGAAGGTTCTCCAAGCTGGACTATGGTGGCCGACGGTCAATGCCGATTGTAAGACATTTGTTAAGAGATGTGATTTCTGTCAGCAAACGGGGAGGCCCTCTCACAGGGACGAGCTCCCACTACACCCGGTGCATGTGTTGCGGCTGTTCAAGAAGTGGGCTGTCGACTTCATAGGCCCCATAGCCCCGGTAGCCAGGCATTCCAAGGCCCGATACATCATTACCGCAACCAAATACCTCACCCAGTGGGCTGAGGCAGCGGTGGTACGGGACTGTACAGCGGATACAACAGCTCGGTTCATATTTGAACACATCATCAGCAGGTTTGGCTACCCGCGAAGTTTAACCAATGATCAGGGTACGCATTTCATTAATGAAACGGTCAAATCGCTGCTGGACACATTCATGATTCAACATCACAAAAGCAGTCCCGTACCACCCGCAGGCCAATGGTACTGTTGAAGCGCTAAAAAAAAATCCTCGAAAAGGGTTTGACAAATATCTGCAATGCCCAGTGGGATGACTGGGATGAGCGGTTACCAGCTGCACTATGGGCCTACCGGACTACGGTGAAGCGCTTGACCAATCAGACACCGTTCTAGCTGGTGTATGGCTGGGAAGCTATGATCCCCGTCGAGTTCATCGTACCGAGTCTTTTAATTTCCACATCCCTCAAGTTCTCGGAAGAGGAATCACTACAGGAGCGCCTCCATGAATTACAAGAACTGGACGAGGCCCGGTTCCTGGCCGAGTTTCACCAGAAGGTTCAGAAGGATAGGCAGAAGGCGTAGCACGACCGCCACATCAAGATAAAAATGTTCCAGGTTGGAGGAAAGGTTCTCCTATATGATAGCAAGTTTCAAAAGTTTCCAGGAAAACTACATATGCACTGGTTGGGACCTTACTTCGTCGACGAAATTAGAGATTCCGAAGCCGTTCGGTTGGCTCAGCTGGACGGTACTGTTTTACCTGGGTGGGTGAATGGCACACGCTTGAAACCCTACCATGAATAAGTTTCTTCCACCTTTCATTAATAACTCTCTCAACTCAGAGAAGCTGTAGAGTAGCGTAGTTGAATAACTCTCCCGCAACCGGGATGAGCATAGTTAGTGTTTATCGTTCATGCATAGGTCGTCAATAACCGCTCTGTTGTGGGGACCGCACCTCAACCGATTGTGGTCGGGGAGGGGCGTGTCCAACGTGTCATCCCCATAGGATCAGCAAACGTGTCAGTGTCAGTCCATATCATTTCAGTTAGTACTTGTGTCAGTCCGTAGGATCGTCTAGATTTGCAGCATAAATTGCCATAATTAGAAGTAACCTTGCAATAATAATTTTTCCATAATTCGAAGTAACCTCAGCTGTCGCGTCTGCCCATTAACCCATGCCACCATCAGCAGATGTCAAACTACACCTCAACCGACGATTTATCGCACGATTATCGCCGAGAAGAATGCTAGCAGGAATTAACTCGTCATGGGGTCTCATCAACCTCACTCGTGCCAGGTAATTACATAACCTACATGGAAAAAAGCACGAGAATGCCGGAGCAGTTAGAATTAGAAATTGGAAAAGAACCAGAGCAGCAGAAGTATCCAGAAACACAGCGCCGAGAGAAGACGCCGAGACCAATTCTGCAAGTGTATCAACGCCGAGCGAAGATGCTGAAAGCCAACCCAACAGTCATCGAACCTGTTGTCGTTCCTAGAGACAGCCTCGAGTTGTCAGAGACCAGTGCCTAGGACATCTTAGCTAGTAAAGAGTGTAAAGTATATCTTAAGACCATTATCAGCTCAGGGCTCTTTACCATATCAACTTCTCTGATGAGTCACGAAATTAGATGGGACCAGACAGCTTTCAGATCAACAACATATAAAAACATGCAGAGGCAAGAGGAGAAATACTTATACAGATGCATCAGACAGCTTAGAAACAACTTTCATTAAGGAGGGCCGGTTCCCAAATGTTATATAGGGGTTGTCAAATCAAGGCGTTTGTGGTGAAAAAGGTAAAAGAGGTGCACTAATTACCAATGGAATGGTACTCGGAAAACATATTTTGACATAGTATGGGCTTAAGAACTAAGAATCCATACATACCAATCGGTTCTAAATGAATAAGATTCCACGATATTCAATACAGAAGAAATCCGAATGAAGTGTAAAACGAAACACCATATCATGTATGAGCCATATTTAAAGCAGCTAGACCAGTCTCATATAAGTACCAAATAACGATAAATTTATATCAGAACTGGTGAGTCACTCACATTCCAAAACATGATATAAAGAAAATGGAGACAGTGAAATAAACAATGAAAAAATACTACAAAGTAAGAGTCACAGACCATACAACATCCAGACCGGAATCCTCACATAAAATAGAACTTCTCTTCTCAGACCCTACGGGCTCTGTGCATTTGCATTTATAATTCGACCACAAGCATACACAATATTATTACACAGCAAGTTTCTTCAGAAAATCTGGAACCTTTTTTTCTCATTAGATCTTACTTATATAGAATTCTTCCTATCTTAGCGAGAAGATATTTTTGAGAAAATATCTTCTTCACATGACCAAAATCTGTTAAAGGTCCTTATCAAAACAACAAAACTCACGATGAGGAATCAAGCCTCTCATCATGGATAGTCAGGCACTTGGCCGTTTTCAAAACAGAAAGTTAAACAATAGTCTGATAAAAAAGATAAAATGCTAGAGTGGAGTAAGCAGCCCACTCGAAACTTTAAAAAGTAACTAATTCAGTAAAAAGTAAAAAGGCCACGAGGGCCGAATCATGAAATAACAATTCATCATTTGTGAGAAGGGGTCGAGGCTGTTGCTGATACTGGTGGCGGCGTGTTTGCAGATGAACTGGAAATTTGGCTAACGAACTGGTCGCACCTCTACTGACTGTCCGCGACAGGCTCAGGCATCATTGCAAATCCTTCTACCCCGATAAAAGCCTCAGTGAGATCGCTCGGATTTGCCTCAGTAGGGACTTTATGATTTAACAAGTGAAGAAGAGCAAACTCTGGGCGCAGTGATGCGATCATGGTTTCGGCCTTGAGCCGGGTGGTTTTATCTGACATGACATCTGTCCAGTCCCTTTCTTGCTTCAGGCATGCTTCATATTCCGGTAATGGTCACAGCATAGAGGGGGTGGTGGAATCCCAGCACGTCAGAAGCCCTGCTGTCGTAATTTCAGCCCAAACTGCATCAAACCGGTCCACGGTGTATATCAACTGCTGCAAACGGTCTTCATCGTAGGCGTCTCTGAGCCAGTAGATGAACTCGACCACCGGGAAGACTGGGGGGGTAATCTGATGGTAAAAACCTGACACAAACACCCGGTATCGATCCCTATTATGAACATGACGCGAAAAAAGCCTAGGCCTTATACTGCTAATGGGGAAAGGGTACTGGTGGTCGCAGACTACAGCTTGCTTGTCGATGAAAGGCTCGAACCCGGGAGGGTTTCTGGTTTCTTGGACCTGGGGAGTCTCTCGTTCGTTTTTCTTAGGTGTGCCCCTTCCCATGACTGACATATGAAAACTAAAAATAAAAACGAAAGGAAAACAAAGGGAATTGAAAGGGACGGAGTACCTACACAAGAGGTAGATTTGCTTGGGAAAGCGACGCAGAGGGTAGTCTGGTGATGATTGGGTAGACCCGGTACTTTTTCCCGCTTGGTATATACCGTAACCGGAAGACCTGAGACTTTTACCGCAGAAAACTACGGGAAACTGCTGTGAAGACTGGTAATTCTGAAGCAGGAAGGGGTAGAAGTGAAATAGGTAGGGCAAGTGTCGTAAGGACACTGAAAATGGGGCACGCGGCGTGTAGGGATTGGGTGCTATTTGGGGACAGGTGAACACCGCGTGCCGGGTTTACTACTGGTACGGGCCTCAGTACCAGCTCATCTAGGACTTACCTTACCTCTTTTGCCGCATGCGCCATATAACTCCTGAAACATATTATCCCCTAAAGTGAATTAAATACATAACCTACCATCTGTAAGGGTCCACATTTCGTTCCGCCACGTCACCCTATCACGCGACACGCTCCTGCCACCTCACTCTGACCTTGGGCCCCCCACCACGTCACGCTATCACAATTCCGCGGGGGTATGGGTCTCTTCCCTTCCTCCCTGGTCGACCCCCTCGGAATTTCCCTTGTGCGCATATTCACGCGGTGGTAATTCTTTTAATATTTGCGTTGTGCGCTCTCTGTACCGCTCCTTTGCACTTTTGTGTTTCCGTTAGCCTTTTTGCTTTATACTTCGGTCTTTTCGTATTGCTCCCGCTTTTAACTTTAAAGCACGTGATTTCCCTTACCTTGTTTCATTTCGACCAACTTTTGAAGTATTTCACCATTTGATATAATGTCCAATGCCTGACTTGTCAGCATTATAATAAACCAATGAATAAGGTTAAATATTAAACAACATTGGCTCCACCTGGGGACGGCACGTTCGTCCTTGAATGTGTCGAGAACTATGCAGACCACCTGTTTGTCTTCTGTGAATGCCACTTCTCATCCTTTTCTAATTTTTACCTCTTCTTCATGATTCACCGTCAATCAACATTATTCAAACAACGCTTAAAACAGGAAATAATATACAATATGATACATCAGGCTTTCTCGACCTGAGTCAGTACTGGAAATAAGGCTTGAGGAACTGACCATTAACAGGGGCGTCTAGCAAATCCCCCTGCAAATTCTCCAACCTAAAAGTATTGTTGCCACCTTGTTCTGCAATTTTGAAAGGGTCGAACCAGAGGGGATTGAATTTCCCGTGTTTCCCTTTATCTGCCCTTCGAATGTCCCATCGGAGCACCAGATCTCCCACCTGTAACTTTCTGTCTTTGGCATGTTGGTAAAAAAGATCCTTCATTTTATCCTGATATTCGATTAGCTTCTGGCTCACCTGATTTCGTGTTTCTTCAAGCTCTACCAACTGATTAATCCTCCTAGTAACGTCGTTAGGCTCGTCTTGATTTTCTTGCATGAACCGGGCTACCGGTAGAGCCAACTACACAGGAAAAACTGCTACTCTCCCATAAACTAATTCGTATGGGGACTTCCTAGTTGCCCTCTTGCTAGTAATTCGGTTTGCCCACAGAGCGAATTTCAGCTGAGAATCCCAATTCTTCTGATTCTCGTTGATAGTCTTCTTCAGTGCTCGGACAAGAGTTTTGTTGGAGGACTCTGCAAGGCCGTTTCCTTGGGGGTAGTAAGCCGTGGAGTGACCCAGTGCAATGTTATACTACTGGCAGAAGTTGAAAAATTTTGTGGATTTAAAGGCTTGTGCATTATCAGTTACAATCTTAGCAGGACAACCGAATCTGGATATGATGTGTTCCTCCATGAATTTTATTACCACAGCGTCAGTTGCATTCCTAGCAGGTATAGCTTCCACCCATTTTGTGAAGTAATTAGTGGCAGTCAATATCCATTTATGTTGTCCACTAGAGGGGGGATGTATTTCTCCTATGAAGTCGATTCCCCACTGCTGGAATGGCTCATCTACGTGGACAGGGATCATGGGGAGCGGTGCTAGTTTCTGTCTCTCGGAAAACCTCTGACACTTATCACAGGCTCTAACTCGAGCAAACACGTCTCCAAAAAAATTAGGCCAGAAGAAGCCAGCCTTCAGAATCTTGTGAGCAGTAGCCCTCCAACTGGAATGCCCCCCACAAATTCCCTCGTGGAACTCAACCATTATACTCCCCACCTCCTCTTCCGTAAGACATAGGAGTAGGATACCAAAGGGATCCCGCCAATACACCCGACCATTTGCAACCATATATTTCTGTGACTTCAATCTCAGTGATCTGTATTTAGTATTCTCACAGCTGGGGGGGAAACTGAGGGTTAGGAGGTACTCTACCAATTCTTTGTACCACGACCTGATAAGGTACTTCATATGTACCTTCTGGGAGGCTATTTCTATTCTCTGTGCTTCCTCTCCTGCTCCAGTATCTTCGTTTGCTATCATAGACAAATTTATACCCAAGGCCCGACAATTTGATTCAGACAGGATCTTGGCTAGACCTTGCCCCTTGATTGATTTGGTAGGATGGATATCTAACTCGTATTCCTGTATTTTCGCTATCCACTTTCCTCTTTTTCCTTCACTGTCCCCCAGGATAAGAATGTCTTTAACGACTGCTGTAGGAACAAATGCAGTGATGTGGGACTGCAAAACATACATTCGGAAAGCTTTGAGGGATTTCACCAGAGCATACACTTGCTTCTCCAATATGTTATATTTCAGTTCAGCATCCCGAAGCGCCTGACTAAAAAAGGAAATAGGCTGTTCATATCCCTCTTCGTTTTTCTGCAACAAAACTCCAGCTACTATATGGGGGGATGCAAAGGAGAAGATCATAAATGATTTGGCATAATCTGGCCCGGCTAACACAGGAGCTTCAATAAATGCATTTTTAATTCTGGCAAAAGCTTCCCTTGACTCTGGCGACCATTTCACTTCATTATTCTTCTTTAGCATATTAGTTATGTGCCTAACTATCTCAGCGTAGTTAGGGATGAATCTCCTCAGGAAGTTTATACGACCTAGGAACACTTGCACTTCATTCTTGTTTCTGGGCAGGGTAATACTATTTATGACTTCCACTCTTTTGGGGTCTATCTTTACTCCATCTTTAGTGACAATGTGTCCCAGGAGCTTACCCTCTTCTAGTGCAAACAAAGACTTCTATGGGTTAAGGGAAAGGCCATACTTTCTACACTTCTCAAAGGTTCTACGCAGGTGTTCTATGTGCTCTGCATCATCCTTTGAAAACACAGTAATTTCGTCCAGATATACCACCACGAACTGGTCCTGTTCTCCAATAAAAGCAATATCCATGGCCCTCTGGAAAGTGGCCCCTGCGTTAATTAGCCCAAAAGGCATTCTGGCATACATAAATGTTCCCCATGGGGTGGTAAAGGCTGTCTTCTTTTGATCCTCTGGCAACACAGCTACCTGATTATACCCAGAGAAACCATCCATCATCGACATCCGGGAAGCCCCTACTACTTTCTGCAATATGTGATCCATCTTGGGCAGTGGGTAATTATCTTTCAATGAAGCCCTGTTCAGGTTCCTAAAATCAACACATATTCTTATTTCTCCATTCTTCTTCCGTACAGGAACTAGATTAGCTACCCACTCAGAGTACCTCAACGGTACAATGATTTTAGCCTTCAGCAGTTTCTTAATTTCTTTCTCAATAGAAGGTAGCAATAGTGGATTTATCTGTCTAAGCTTTTGCTTATGTGGCTTTGCATCTCCCTTCAGTGGAATCTTATGTTGCATAATGCTGACATCGAAGGTTTTTAGGTCTTGATATGACCAGGCAAACACATCCTTGTAGGACTGAAATAACTTCTGATACAACTGTTTATATTCTCCCGGGACCTTCTTAGACAGCTTCACGATTTTAGGGTTAGCCTTAGTGCCCAGATTCAGGTCCTCAACCTGATTTTCTTCTACAAATTTGTTTGGATGTAATGGAACATCATTCTTGTTAAACAACCTTTCCAAAGGCACTAGCCCTCGGGGAATAACATTCCCTTTCAATTGTAGAAACTTGTGACCTGCTACCCTTTCTTCCCATTTGTTTCCTAATGTTTCTTCAGTCCCTTCTTCTTCACACATGTCAATCTCCATGTTGGAGAACTCCCCAACTGTCTCCAAGAATATCTTGACTTGCTCATCATCTTCGAATACTTTCCAGTGCTTGATGTTGTCTGGGATTGATGGCCTATAACACACCTCAATCTCATATCTCAATAGAGGGTTCTGAGGTGGCCGAAAAGTACTAGCAGCCATTGCTAGAGAATCTGCCATTCTGTTTTGCTCCCGAGGCATGAACTAGATATTAAATGCTAAGAAAAAGTTTTCCACCAGATCCTAGACTTCATTCCTATAGGCTCTCAGCCTAGGATGTTTAGCTTGACATTGATTCTTCACCTGCCTGACTACTAGTTCTGAATCTCCCAGAACTTTTAAACTTTGTATGTTCATGCTCCTGGCTGTCTGCAACCCAAGTAAGAGTGCTTCATATTCGGCCACGTTATTTGTGGCTTCATACTCCAGCTTGAAAGATAGAGGCACCCATCTTCCTGCCGGCGAAATCAATAACATCCCAACTCCGTTTCGTTCTCTAGAGTTGGCCCCATCGAAGTGAAGCATCCAGATTTCTGTTTCAGGACTTTCTTTGAACTGTTCTGTCTTGATCTGGAAAAATGATGGTTCATTTGCGTACTCCTGATCTTCCTCAAGCATTAAGCATGAGAAATCCCCCTCCCTGCTATAAACCGGAGAATTCACTGAATCATCTACTTTAGTGACTGTTTTAACAAATCTGGTCTCTCTGCACAACCTCCTCTCTTGGCCGCCAAATACAGGGATAGTGGCATAGGTCAGATCCAGCTTAATCGATCCCCCAATTTTGGTTCCCCAGGACCTTGATAGTAACATGCCAAAGCGAGCTGGGATGTCGACCACCACTATATCCATCACTACACTTTTTGCTGGGATCTGAGCCAAGTTAACCACCAAGTCTTTTATCATGCCCAAGCACTTGACTCTTTTGGAGTCGAATGAGTAAAGGTCTTTGTATGGACGGTTGATCTATAATCCTAGTTGCTCCATGACTGAGAGGGGTAAAAGATTATGGGAGGCTCTTGAATCTAACATGCAATTGTGCAGCAACAGGTCATGTATTACTAAAGACACATAAAATGGGGGAATGACAACATCTAATTCTTCAACATGCGGGCCGAAAACAACCATAGGCCTCTCTTCTTGCAGGTTGATACTATCTGGAATGTGTGTTACTTCTGGAGGAATCATGAAGGATGTGACTTGGGACTGATATGCTGGATATTTCAATAGCTCAGTCAAGGGAACTGGGATTTTCACTTTTTCAAGTTCTTTTTGTAAACTAAAGACAGATGAAGACTTATCTATTGGAGTCTCTTTTAGTTCCTTATCTCTGGGGTCTGTTCTCTGAGGGGAAGGTTGGACTTCTTTTAAGGTTGGTTTAACATTAGGAGGTGCAGGCCCTTGCGAAGAGGAAGGAATTTGATCAGCAGACTGTGAGGATGGGTTAAGAGGCCTCTTACCTTTTTCCGGGGGTTTCTGAGGAGTGACCTCTTTCTGGGCAGGTACCTCTTCCTGAGGTGTGTCCTCTTGATCCTGAGTGCGAGTCCTCTTTCTGGAGGACCTGAGGTCATATCTTCTGTTGAACTGTGCTTGCATGAAATCAACAAACTTCTTGCAGTAATCATCAATTTCAGGATCCTCAGTATATTCATTAGCTTTCACTTCTGAATTTGGTTGCACTTCTACTTCGTCACCTCCATGTACGGGGCATTCAATGTCGTTACTATCTGAGAAAACAAGGCATGCCTCCTCTTGTTCACAAGCAGTGTCTTCAGTAGAACCCTCTAGTTTCCCCTCCAAGTATAGAGGGTGCAGTACCTGATCTTGATGCTCCTTCTGTCCCCTCTGTAGTATCTGCAAGGGTGGCTTTCTGTATTGAGGATTGAATCCTCTGTTTGGAGCATTTTGGAAATTCTTTGGGGGTGAATTCTTGGCCTCCATCTCAAGCTTGATCAGCTTACTTGAGAGATTCTTGATCATCTTGTTCATTTCTTCGATCTTGTCATTAACCAAATCTCTGTCTTGGCTTGAGGTGGATACTTCCTCTTTTCCCCTTCTTCTAGCATCTAATTCGTGTTTCCCTTTGGATTTTCCAGTAGAGGCAAAATTTGCTTCTATCTCCAATGCGTCGGTCTGTGCATCATCTAGAGTGGTTGGCTTCCTTTCTCTCAAGGAAAAGCCGAATTCATATTCAAACGCTGCCACAAAAACGACCTTAGCAGCGGTCTGGTGAGGCTTCATATCGACGAGGAGACTCAGGTACAATTTGTTAAATATTTTAATAAACTCTGACACCCCTTCATTATGTTTCTTTTTTAGAGTGTTGAATTCAGTAAGAATATTACCATGATCTTTCTTTTCTCCCCATTTTTTGATGAAAGTATCCTCCATTCCCTCCCATGTATTGATAGAACGAGCTCCAAGTGTCTTGAACCACTTTCTAGCTTTCCCATATAAAGATTGCACAAACAGCCTTAGGACTACATCCAGATGTTCCACATTAAAATTCTCTGCAAAAGAGCAAAAGAATTCGATATGTTTCTGGGCTTCAATCTCATTCTCACCACTGAATCTGGGCAGAATCTTTAAATAATCTTGCGGCATGTCATTTAATACTGCAGGTAGCTCCAGAGGGACGTATCTATTTTGCAGGAAGCCAGGGACATTAGCCATTGGAGGAGGAGGTGGAGGTAACAAGAGGGCTTGGTGAGCAAGTGGAGGGTTAGGTGGAAGTGTGGTGTGAATGATGATAGGAATATAATGAACAATAGCTTGGGATGATGGAGACAAGGGTGGAGTGGTAACAGCAGATACTTCCGTGACTTATTTAACTTCCTCGACCTCTGGAGTAGGATGAAATGTGTAACGGGTGGTATCTACTGACTCAGCCTCGTCCTTAACTTGGATATTTCCCGAGGGTAGATAGTCTGAGTAATAACCGGTTTCACCCAGAGAGGAGTTAGAATCTTGCCACTGGGCAACCTGAGAAGAGGAAGAGGGAAGGTCTTCTAGAGAGAGTGGTGGAATATCAGTATGAACAAATGGTATCCCCCTCCAGCTTCTTCTATGTAAAATTTTTTCTGGGTCAGACACAGAGGGTGTCTTTAGCTGAGAAGTTTTTGACCTAAGGTGTGGCTTTCGAGGAGCCAGGACTGCAAGGAGATTTAGCAAGGAAAATGAATGTGGAGTCGCCAAGGTGAGGGATATACAAATCTCAACTCTCCATGCTCACCTAATTGAAGAGTGAAATAGGGTTTTGTCGAGAACCAGGGATTTCAATTTTTCATCAACTTCGATCCCCGGCAACGGCGCCAAAAATATGTTGTCGTTCCTAGAGACAACCTCGAGTTGTCAGAGACCAGTGCCTAGGACATATTATCTAGTAAAGATTGTAAAGTATATCTTAAGACCATTATCAACTCAGGGCTCTTTACCATATCAACTTCTCTGATGAGTCACGAAATTAGATGGGACCAGACAACTTTCAGATCAGCAACATATAAAAACATGCAGAGGCAAGAGAAGAAATACTTATACAGATGCATCAGACAGCTTAGAAACAACTTTCATTAAGGAGGGCCGGTTCCCAAATGTTATATAGGGGTTGTCAAATCAAGGCGTTTACGGTGCAAAAGGTAAAAGAGGTGCACTAATAACCAATGGAATGGTACTCGGAAAACATATTTTGACATAGTATGGGCTTAAGAACTAAGAATCCATACATACCAATCGGTTCTGAACGAATAAGATTCCACGATATTCAATACAGAAGAAATCCGAATGAAGTGTAAAACGAAACACCATATCATGTATGAGCCATATTTAAAGTAGCTAGACCAGTCTCATATAAGTACCAAATAACGATAAATTTATATCAGAACTAGTGAGTCACTCGCATTCCAAAACATGATATAAAGAAAATGGAGACAGTGAAATAGACAATGAAAAAATACTACAAAGTAAGAGTCACAGACCATACAACATCCAGACCGGAATCCTCACATAAAATAGAACTTCTCTTCGCTCAGACCCTACGGGCTCTGTGCATTTTCATTTATAATTCGACCACAAGCATACAAAATATTCTTACACAGCAAGTTTCTTCAGAAAATCTAGAACCATTTTTTCTCATTAGATCTTACTTATATAGACTTCTTCCTATCTTAGCAAGAAGATATTTTTGAGAAAATATCTTCTTTGCATGACCAAAATCTGTTAAAGGTCCTTATCAAAACAACAAAACTCACGATGAGGAATCGGGTCTCTCATCATGGATAGTCAAGCACTTGGCCATTTTCAAAACATAAAGTTAAACAGTAGTCTGATAAAAAAGATAAAACGCTGGAGTGGAGTAAGCAGCCCACTTGAAACTTTAAAAAGTAACTAATTCAGTAAAAAGTAAAAAGGCCACGAGGGCCGAATCATGAAATAACAATTCATCATTTGTGAGAAGGGGTCGAGGCTGTTGCTGATACTGGTGGCGGCGCGTTTGCGGATGAATTGGCAATTTGGCTAACGAACTGTTCGCACCTCTGCTGACTGTCCGCGGCAGCCTCAGGCATCATTGCAAATCCTTCTACCCTAATAAAAGCCTCAGTGAGATTGCTCGGATTTTCCTCAGTAGGGACTTTATGATTTAACAAGTGAAGAAGAGCAAACTCTAGGCGCAGTGATGCGATCATGGTTTCGGCCTTGAGCCGGGTGGTTTTATCTGACATGACATCTGTCCGGTCCCTTTCTTGCTTCAGGCATGCTTCATATTCCGGTAATGGTCGCAGCATAGAGGGGGAGGTGGAATCCCAGCACGTCGGAAGCCCTGCTGTCGTAATTTCAACCCAAACTGCATCAAACCGGTCCACGGTGTATATCAACTGCTGCAAATGGTCTTCATCGTAGGCGTCTCTGAGCTAGTAGATGAATTCGACCACCGGGAAGAATGGGGGGTAATCTGATGGTAAAAGCCTGACACAACCACCCGGTATCGATCCCTATTATGAACATGACGCGAAAAAATCCCAGGCCTTATACTGCTAATGGGGAAAGGGTACTGGTGGTCACAGACTCCAGCTTGCTTGTCGATGAAAGGCTCGAACCTGGGAGGGTTTCTGGTTTCGCGGACCTGGGGAGTCTCTGGTTTGTTTTTCTTAGGTGTGCCCCTTCCCATGACTAACATATGAAAACTGAAAAGAAAAACGAAAGGAAAACAAAGGGAATTGAAAGGGACGAAGTACCTGCACAAGAGGTAGATTTTCTTGGGAAAGCGACACAGAGGGTAGTCTGGTGATGATTGGGTAGACCCGGTACTTTTTCCCGCTTGGTATATACCGTAACCGGAAGACCTGAGACTTTTACCGCAGAAAACTATGGGAAACTGCTGTGAAGACTGGTAATTCTTAAGCAGGAAGGGGTAGAAGTGAAATAGGTAGGGCAAGTGTCATAAGGACACTGTCAATGGGGCACACGGCGTGTAGGGATTGGGTGTTATTTGGGGATAGGTGAACACCGTATGCTTGGTTTACTACTGGTACGGGCCTCAGTACCAGCTCATCTAGGACTTACCTTACCTCTTTTGCCGCATGCGCCGTATAACTCCTGAAACATATTATCCCCTAAAGCAAATTAAATACATAACCTACTAGCTGTAAGGGTCCACATTTCGTTCCGCCACGTCACCCTATCACGCGACACGCTCCTGCCACCTCACTCTGACCTTGGGCCCCCCACCACGTCACGCTATCACAATTCCGCGAGGGTATGGGTCTCTTCCCTTCCTCGCTGGTCGACCCCCTCGGAATTTCCCTTGTGCGCATATTCACGCGGTGGTAATTCTTTTAATATTTGCGTTGTGCGCTCTCTGTACTGCTCCTTTGCACTTTTGTGTTTCCGTTAGCCTTTTTGCTTTATACTTCGGTCTTTTCGTATTGCTTCCACTTTTAACTTTAAAGCACGTGATTTCCCTTACCTTGTTTCATTTCGACCAACTTTTGAAGTATTTCACCATTTGATATAATGTCCAATGCCTGACTTGTCAACATTATAATAAACCAATGACTAATGTTAAAGATTAAACAACAGAACCATAGCTCGACAACAGAATTCATAAAAAAGAGTCCCTCGTCGGGAAATACGACAATGCGGCCCTCATAGACGCAAACCTTACGGACTCTTTTGAGTTCCCAGCACTCAAATGGCAAGTGTATATGGAACATTATATCACAAAATTCGGGCATTTAGCAATCTGAATTTTACCAGAGTTCCGAGGCCTATAGAAATCCTCCCTTCTGAACTTAAGAAATCTCCCAGTCTTCGGGACAACAGGACCGGCCATGCAGTGCACCAAGTTCTTACTCAGCCGTATCCAGAACAGTTCCTTGTGGTTGAATAAGGAAATTCCCATTCAGGCTGAGGATATCCACCGGCTCACAGGGCTTTCACAGAATGGCCCGGATGTATCGACTGCATGTTAGACCACTTCCAAACGAGCGAAGAAGTCAGGAGATGCCGATTATTATGCAAAATATGGCACACGATGGGGAGGAAAGGGAGCGAAGATGGAGCTTATCAACAAGCCCGAAATCAAGTTCGCATGCTACCTCATTGCTAGTAATAAAATGAGGCACTACACAAAGGGAGAATGCACCGTCGATACTATCTCCATTGCAGAGCACTGTGTCTAGGGGGCCAAGTTGAACTGGTGCTCCTTCCTGTTGAAGGAGCTTTTCGATGCTTGCGAAGAAAATTACAAGCGGGCCACAAGCTTCATTTATGGATATTTGATAGTTTCATTTTCCATGTGGAAGTGGCACACTCCCCTCATCAGGTTACCAGTGGAAATAACAGAGGGCCAGCCTCTAGTAATGAAGTTCATCCTGTGGAAGGTGTTGGGTGATCCCAACACCAAAGAAGTCAATGCAGAGGCATTTTGGAGCTGGTATGGTTTAATGACGGACGTGGTAACAAGCCAGCAGAGGGTGCCCAGGAATCTGCTGGACGAGTACAACGAACAAGTATGGTTCGGGGTCAGTCAAAGGCATACTTACCTCTGACCTACTTGCATGCCGGAGGAGACATTTCACATGCGGCCGCTGAAGTTCCAGCTTGAAGACACAACCTTCCACAATGAAGTTTTTTCGTGGCCGGGGGTCGCGATGGAAATCTGCAACAAGGTACCCATATACAACTTTGATCAGATTCTAGCGCAACAACGGCCTGCTGAGACAGACGCGAAGGCGGCACAACAGGACTCCACCGTGCAGATCGTCCCCCTCATTCGCCACCTAAATACTCAGGTACACAGTTTTAATGAGGCGACCAAGGTCGTCTCAAGCGGTTCCGTTCCTTTTCCGCTTTTCTCTGAGTTCCAGCTTTCTCAGTCCACATCGCATCTCCACACAACTTCGGTCACCTCCCCCATCCCTAATGTTTTATTTACTTCTCCAAGTCTGATGACGACCCTGATGGGGGAAAAGAGCAAGTCCACCGACCTCTTAGAAGCTCCTTAAGCCAAGCGGGCCCAAACCATAGAATCGAGTCTGGTGGTGGACCTCACTGAGGAGGATCCACCCCGGCCACCGAGTACAAGGGTGTCGATACAAGAAGAACCACCCATTGACCCCTCTGAGTTCATCAACATTCGGCTTCTACCACCACGTACCATTCCACCTCCACCTATCACTTCATCCGCACCATCCAATTCATCTGCCACCGTGTCAGACCCAATCATCCGAGATCTACTTAATGGGGACCACGGGGCCGAGGTTGACTCCAGTACTGCAGCAGTAGTACCACCGGTCGACCTCGCTGGGGAACCCCAAGTCTCTTTGTCTGATATAATTACACAGATGGCACAAATTGTTGCCGACTTAGCTGAGGCTTAGCCTGAGCTTACTGTACTTCCTCAGACCATCCACACAGATCAGCAGGAGCGGCCAGACTTGAATATGGCCAACTCGGCGCCTCATCAGACCCCACCGCCATCCCCTCCAAAGCACTCCACCCGATCAGTTGCCAGTGGGCAACCCCTACAGGAACGGCGGCCGGATCAAAGCACTTTGGGGGTCACCAATTTAGAAACATGGGGTACGGCTCAGATGTACCACTTTATCCAGAAGACGACTCATCAAGCAGAAAGGCTTTATTCTGAACTGCAGCAGAGGTGAAAATAGCAACAACAGTAGATCACCGCGCTTACTGAACAGTGCGAACAGCTCACAACAGCACACGGGCATCTACAGGATCAGATAAACGAAGTGGCCAGGGTGTTTATAGGGCTATGGCCATCTGTAGAGACTCACTACACTCGGCTGCCTGCAGATGTACCAGAGACAAATATCGTGGAACAGGCCCTCCACCTTAGGATCGCATTCAATGAACTCCACAAGGAAAATGTGGAGCTCCAAGCAGCGTTAGCAGCACGGCCAGCGCTGCCCGATCCAAAGGTAGTTTATACAGCACAAATTACAGAGAAACAGGGCCAGGTCACCCAGATGCAGGAAACTCTCAACTCTGCAGCGCGCGATGCTTACGACCTCCTGAAAGGTCTTCAGGAGTGCTCGACGACCCTTACGGTCAAGACGTAGCCCATTTCATCGCAGCTGCAACAAATTTCCAAGGAAACCCAAGATGCCATGGACCCCTCATAGTTGGACCAGCTATATGCTCAGGCGGATGCTCTGGAGGTCCAGATCCAACAAACAGAGGCCATCTCGGCAATGGCCAAACAAGAAATTCGAGAGCTCTGCCCACCCCTCCAACTCAGCACCAAGACAATGTAGCAGCTAGCCGCCGAGGCCGAAACCCAAATCGGCACGGTGTTCGGGACTGTACCGGCGCATGTCGAGGAGGCAGTTGTCACCAAGATTGCCGCAGAGACAGATGCATTGTTACAGGGGTGGCAGTAGACTGTGATGACCTTCAATGAGCTTAAGGCTACAGCGTTCAGCAAGGTCCCGGAGTTGGGGCCCTTGTTTGGGTAGTAGGCTGAAGGCGCACATCAAGAACAGGGCACGGGATCTGGTGGGGCGATGGAAATAAAAACAGTGATTTGTGATTGACTCGGGACGAGTCAATAAAATGTGGTCGGGGCCTGTTGGGGCCCTTGTTTTGAATGTTTTGAATTCTGAATAAAGAGCAGATTTTTGGGTTGCGGAACGACACATGGCAGCCGCAACCAAGTCACAACTACGGTGAGTAGCGGAGCTACCAAGGTTGCGAGGGAATAGGAGATAGCTGAAGAGAGCGGATGCATGAGTGTAGACGAAGAGAAGATACAACAAAAGACAGAGAGCAAAACTCATAGACAACAAGAGAGAAGCCGGAAGCAGCCGAAGAAGAACGCAAGAGGAACTAGCGGTTGCGATGGCGGGTGAATAAATAGCCGTCACCTGGCCGAGAGAAGAGAGACGAATGTAGAGCGACTGAAGAGGATTGAGAAGATGCTGCAAGAGGGATCCATTCCGAGCATGATATCTCTGTAGTTCCTAAGCTTCTCTTATCTATCTTTCTGTCCTATAAGATGTCTGTAACAGAATTGTAAGCTCTTCCTGTGGAAGCGATGTAACTATGGATCTGGCTGAAAGTTATCAATATACTTGCAGGTCGCTGTCTTATTATATGAGTGACATGCATGCATGATGTCTGTGATGTCTTAAAATTTTATTTTCTTAATACCTGTTCACTCTTTTGAATGTTCTTGCGTATATGATGATGATTATGCAATCAATTCTATGTTAAATTGGGAATTTTGCTTCTGTGATCCATAAATTGTGTAAGAAATTCTTTCGATGAAAATCACATGTAGGGAATTTTTGCTGACGCGTTTCGAACCAGCTAGTGTGGCTCATCATCAGGACAAGATGAGAAATCTGAACCAAAAAACCAGATTAAATAGACATGAATGCTCCAACTAGCCGTTAGTAATATAACGGCTAGTTTGACTAATTTAATAAAATAAAATAAATTTCATCAATAAAACTATATCTTATTATGTATGATAAAATTATATTAAAAGTTTTTAATTTAAATTTAATTCAATATTAATGATTTCAATAAATATAATGTTAAAATAATTTTTTATTTTTATTTTAAATAATAATAAAATAAAAAATAAAAAATAAAATAAAATAAAAATAAATAAATAAAATAGAATAAAAATAAAAATAAATAAATAAATAAATAAATATATATATATATATATATATATATATATATAGGAAAAAATAAAAATAAATTTTTTTAAAAATAAAAATAAAAATAAAAAAATAGATAAATAAATGAAAAATAAAATAAATAAATAAATAAATATATAAAATAAAAATAAAAATAAAACAAAAACAAAAATTAAAAATCTAAAAGAAAAATAAATTTAATAAATCAAATTAAATAGAATAAGTAATAAACAAATAAAATAGTAAAAAGAAATATAAAAATAAAAATAAAATATTAAATAATTTAATTTCATAGCTAAATAAATTCATACATTAATAAGGAGGCGAAAAAATAAAAATAAAAAAATATAATAATAATAATAATAATAATAAATAAAAATAAATTTTTTTTTATTTTATTTTATTTTATTTTATATATATATATAAAGAAAAGGAAGCAAGAGGGAGAATAAAAGGAAAAATAAAATGCAACTAAGAGTGAAGGGCAGGAATCCAACATCTACTGACACTCCACCCACTGTCCCTATTAAGGTTGACAGGCCTCTTTTCGATCTCCAAGGCTTCCCTCAATTTGCGATGGTGGAAATGGTCAATCTTTGCAATAACCTCAGCATCCTCAATACAGATGTGATGATTCATTTTATCGGTATGCTCTGCTAAGGCAGAGGACCGAGATCTACAATGTCTGAGGTTAGTGATATGTTCCTGAATCCTTTGATTAATGGATCGACCAGTTTCACCAATGTATGGCGTCCCACAAGAGCATGGAATCAAGTAAACACCCTTACTATCTTTAGGGCAAATCAGGTCCTTAACCGACCTAAGCGAACTCCTGATGGTGCGAAGGGGCTTGAAGGTTGAGGAAACATTATGCTTTTTTAAGATCCTAGCGATCTTATCGGCAGTACCTTGGATGAACGGAAGGTGAACTCCAGAGGACCAATCACAATGCTCTTTCTTAACCTTAGGACCTTTTTTAGCTTTTTGAAAAGCTCTAACACACTGAACCTTACTATAACCATTCTTGCTAAATACATTAAAGAGATGAGACTTTTCACTTTCAAAGTGGTGTTCATCTGAGATTCTAAAGGCTCTGGTAACTAGAGTGTTGAGAACCCCAAGCTTCGGAGCCAGAAAATGATGAAAATTAGCATGCAAATACTGCTCAGTATGAGTCTTCTTTCTAAAGACTTGATGAGAGAAGGAACCATCATCCTTCCTCGAAAGAAGGAAATCGAGGAAGGGAAGACTACCATCTACCTCAAATTCCATGGTGAACTTAATGAAGTCAGATTGATCATTAAGATGTTGGAAGAAAAGGTCCAGTTTTTCTTCTCCATGGGGCCACACCACACAGGTGTCATCAACAAACCTTTTCCAAAGCTTAGGTTGAAAAAGGGACGAGGAAAGGGCCTTAGATTCAAAGTCTTCCATGAAAAGATTAGCCACTACAGGGGAGAGAGGGGAACCCATGGCCACCCCACATGTCTGCTCGAAGAAAACACCTTCAAAACTAAAGAAGGTCGAAGTTAGACAGATCTAAACAAGATGGGCAATATCAGGATCAGTGACCCCAGAAATGACATCGATGACTTCCTTGATGGGAATGCAAGTCTATATTGAGACAACATCAAAACTTACAAACCTATTCTCAGGATCCAACCTAATGTCCTTCAATTCATTGATAAAGGAAGAAGAGTCTTTGACAAAGGAGCTGGTGCGACCCATAAGAGGTTTCAGCCTACTGGCTAAAAATTTAGCAAGAAGATAGGTTGGACCACCTATGGTGTTGACAATGGGGCGCAGGGGGGCTCCTTCCTTATGAATCTTGGGAAGACCATAAATCCTCGGAGGGCGGGGATTCCTTTCAATAAGCTTCTTACTAAGGGAACCAATAGTGCTACTTGATTTTATTGCCAAAGTAACTGCCTTAGAAACTTTTTTAAGGGGATTTTTGTCAAGCTTCTTGTAGCTTCCACTATTAAGTAGATGATCTAACATCTTATTACGATAATCCTCCTTGTTTAAAATAACAGTAGCATCTCCTTTATCTGCCTTAAGGACAACAATGTCTTGGTTATTATTTAAGGATTTTAGAGCCTCAAATTCAGGTTTACTAATGTTGCTCTTAGGAGGCTTCACTTTTCTGAGGATCATGGCACAGTCTTGCTTGATGGTGTCTTTTGTAATATCAGGTAAGTCCTTAATCCCATATTCTATATCACAAATGATATCATGAATAGGGATTTTTCTAGGAGCAAGAGCATAATTAAGGCCCTTCTCCAACAAACTGAAGACAGGTTTATCAAAAGAAAAACTAGATAAATTAATGACAGTTGTATTATTATTATTATTATTATTTTTTTTTTTCGCCTCCTTATTAATGTATGAATTTATTTAGCTATGAAATTAAATTATTTAATATTTTTTTTATTTTTATATTTCTTTTTACTATTTTATTTGTTTATTACTTATTCTATTTATTTGGTTTATTAAATTTATCTTTCTTTTAGATTTTTAATTTTTGTTTTTGTTTTATTTTTATTTTTATTTTATTTATTTATTTTATTTTTCATTTATTTATCTATTTATTTATTTTTATTTTTATTTTTAAAAAAAATTATTTTTATTTTTTCATATATATATATATATATTTTATTTATTTATTTTATTTTTATTTTATTTTATTTTATTTATTTATTTTTTTAAATAAAAATAAAAAATTATTTTAACATTATATTTATTGAAATAATTAATATTGAATTAAATTTAAATTAAAAACTTTTAATATAATTTTATCATACATAATAAGATATAGTTTTATTGATGAAATTTAATTTATTTTATTAAATTAGTCAAACTAGCCATTATATTACTAACGACTAGTTGGAGCATTCATGTCTATTTAGTCTGGTTTTTTGGTTCAGATTTCTCATCTTGTCGTGATGATGAGCCACACTAGCTGGTTCGAAACGCGTCGGCAAAAATTCCGTACATGTGATTTTCACCGAAAGAATTTCTTACACAATTCTATGTTAATCATGAGTTGCAGATCCTTCCACCACTATCGATCCATTCCCCTTCTGCATGTGGTCGTGGCACGCCTCGGGTGAGACTCTCTGCTCTCCGGAGTAGGGTGACAATGTCGGCGTGGTCCTAGACTACAACGGATTCCCTTTTTGGCCCAATCTCTGAACCTATGTCTTGCCTGCGAGACCTGTTTCTTTGCCAACACAGAGGAATCAAATGGCTGACCAATTATCCAAAGAGGCCTCGCAGCTAGCTTGGGGAAGATGGCACATTTTTGAACTTGATGGTCTACTGGAGTATCAGTATACCATCGACCTTTTATTGAGGACATGGTGGAACCAGGGGCAGTCTAGATACTGACTGCACAATTTGGTTTTTTGGTTTTTTTCGTTTAGCTATTACAAACTGTTTTTTATTGTACATATTTATGTAATTATTTTATTTTTTTCTCCTATTGGACATTGATGATGGCTGATATTCGACTCTCCTGAGTATATATGGTTCCTACTCGATCTTTGCGTAAATGTATATGATGATGATTCAACATGCAATTTTTCTTATTATAATGAAAATTTACGAATTTTTTCCTTGGAAAAAAAAACTTATCATATTTTAATATCGTATGTATTAAAAAAAGGTGAAGGATTATATGGAGGAAGGTCCATTCCACACTATCATAAGCCTTATGTAAATATAATTTAATACGATAGCCTCATTTCACTTGATTTTTATAGAATGTAAACTTTCCTTCGCGATGGAAACCACATCTTGATTTTGTTTGTTCTATAAGAAACCAAATTGTTCAGGGGAGATGTATTCAGATAAGTTAACCTTTAGTCAGTAGGCTATAATCTTGGAAATTAATTTATATGAGATGTTGCATAAGGATATTGGTCTACAATATAACAAATTTTATGGCCTTAAGTTACTTTAAATTAGGGCTATGAATGTTGCATTTACAACCCCCAAATATTTTGTGATATTGTCTCGACAACTCAACAATCTACAACAAATCATTACTCATGATTTCGAAGAAATGTGTGAAAATATCCACAGTCCAACGATCTAGACCGGGACACTTGTATTTGACAAAGGACGTAATAACTGTAGAGACGTCTTGGATCGTGATATACCCTCCTACAAAGGCATCCTTTTCTTTCGAGAATTTTTGAGGGAAACATTTTATGCATTCCAATTGATTTTCGAAGTCCACCTTTGTACGTGCCTAACAGAATCCCCCGAAGAATAGAATGGCCTCCCTGTGATGTTCTTCCAATTTATAAAATTCCTAACCCATGCCATCTGTGAAATCCCAGATCGTATTATGGCTCCTACATTGAGAGGAAAAAATATGGAATAATTTCGTGTTTGTATCTCTTGCTTCTGTCCAGATTGTGAAATTCCTCCGTCACCATTATACCTCTTGCAATTTCATTTTTTTTTTTTCTTGCGGCCTTCCAATTCCATATTTTGTGTATGCTTTACCGAAGAAACAAAAAATGGATCAAATAGATATTTTAGGTGTGACATAACCTCTTAAATTTACACCAGCTCGTGCGTGATTTTTTTTTTCATTCCCAACGTCTCACCACTTTTTAAAAACTTTGTAGCTTTAAGACAACCATCCCCATCCATGACAACCCCTGAAGTTTGGGCACCTCTTGCCACGTTTTGAAAACCAGTTGCTAAAAAACGGTTCCTATATCCAAGGGTGGTTGAACTTGAAAGGGAGACCTCACCAAATTTGATCGCTATGGTTGTTGAATGGATCATGTCATGTGTGTCCACAATTTGTTATTGTTAAAATTGGAAACTAGGGCCAAATTCCACCTTGAGACAACTCATTTGATGGAGATGATGATTGCATTAAATTCTTCTTTTCTAGAGGACCAAAATTGATATAAATATCATCCAATTTCGACAAGCAGAAGTGTGTTTTGAATTTATACTCACACATTTGCAAATTGTTCAAGTCGGCCACATCATCATGTAGGCTCATGAAGCCCAATGGGCGTGACTCTTCACCCTCAACGACTTGTATAAATACAAGTGCCCTCTCACCTCATTTGACATCATCATCACACACATTTATTCTCTCTCCTTCTCTCATTGGTTCGTACGACTATTGGGAAGACCAGCTCTCTATCACACGTGTGGTAGAAGGATGAATTTTCTGGGAAAATTGCATGTCTGAATTTCAAGACTATTGCAAGAATTTGACCAGCGTTGACCAAGAAATTTGAATCATCCTTTGCCTATTAATTTTTTGGGAATTTTTCTTTTTTGTCAAGTCGTACAGTTTGGCACAAAAACCGAGAATGTCTGGGCACTTTGACCACATGACTGACTACAGGGTTGACCGCAACGTTGACTACAGAGTTGACCAATTTTGACCAAAATTTTCAAGATTGTTTTGTGCTAAATTTGACCACCTTATCAGGATGAGTTTGACTTGGTATGACCAAGCTCCAAAAAGGAAGATTTGTTGTTGCATTGACCATATTTGACTTTCTAGTTAGGGTTGAATTTGACTACAGATCTGACTGGGTTGTTTTGACTGTGATTTGGAAAGTCAAATTTTCACTTTTGTACTCTCTCTCTCTTTGTTGAACACTTGATATAATAATAAGAAGAATTTATCAAAGGGTTTTCCCCACATTGGGGTTTTTCCGTGGCATCCGCCAAATCTGGTGCCCTCTTGTCTTTACTTGTTTTCTGCATTTTGTTTAATTTTCTATCTACTTTTATTGTCAATATGATTTCTATTAAAATCTAAATTAGAAATTTTCATTGGGATGCTAAAAGAACATTGAATTAATTGTGCTAAGCATAGAACATAGCATCTTTATCTAAATTAGTAGTTATGCAATTCTAATCAATTTCGTCTCGTCGATTTTTTTCTGGGCTTATCGGGGACTTCATTAAGGTTGCTCTCTTTCAACCCTATTATTTATATTGGTCATAGATGGTTTAAGCCATAAAATTAAGGAGGAAAAGGTGGATGGAGTATTCACATGCCTTCAATATATCACCAAAAAAGTATTTGTCTCTCATATATTGTTTTTTGATGATGTTCTAATATTCAGATAGGTCTCAGTGAATCAATGGAGACATGTTTCTAATATCATACCAAAGTTTGGAGATGCATCAGGTATTTACATGAATAAGAAAAAATTGTTAATTAGATATGCATCTTGTGATTTAAACAAATTGAGGAAATTACCAACATTTTCTAATTGACATTTCTCCTTTGGACCAGGGTTTTAAATACCTTGGTTTCTTTTTTAATCCAATTAAATATCTTAACAGGGACTGACAATGGATTATAAAAAAAAATCGAAGACAGGTTGGCTACTTGGTCGCACAGATGGTTATCGAGCGAAGGCAGGTTATTCCCCGCACACGTAGTTTTACAAAATATCTCGGTATACTGGCTTCATTTATATATGATGCCACAACTCATCATCAAGAGAATTAATTCCATCATCTTGAATTTCCTTTGGTAGAGGATATTTCACAAATAAAGGAAGTAAGCGGTTGGGGCATAAAAAATTTGGAAAATTTTGGATGGTCCTTGATGACTAAGAGCCTCTGGCGTGCAATTTTCGGCCAAATAATTTGATAGGTTATTGTTCAAAATAAATACTTAAAAGACATGGACTACCTCTCTTGGATAAAAAATGGTGTGGTTTCGTCAAAATATATTTCTATAATCTCATATATATTCATGAGAATTAAAAAATGGTTCTTTGGCAATTTACGATGGGAAATTGGGAATGGATCCACAGTCAAAGAAGTTTGGATCCCATTTGCGGTATCCATGGTGATCATGCACTGCCTATTGAGATATTATCTCCCCTACACAGTATGGGCATTAAGCATATCTACCAAATTCATTTAGAGGTGGCTTCAGATCTACATAGTCTGTCCTGGAAGCATGTTGCAGATGTAGAAATAAATGGCCATTTGGCAGATATATGGCAAGTTTACATCAAAAAGTTGTATATGGCCGGTATTACAATTTGAAATGTTCATGATTCCCTTTAGTGGGGTGGTCGATATATTGTGGGAAAATTTTCGATTAAGGAGATTTACGGTTACATTTATTATAATCCATTGTATCGACTAGTTGTTTCAATCCAATCTAGTCATGGAACATGCCATTGAAATTAAAGATATTTGGTTAGCTTGCGTGGAAGGAAAAGACTCTCACTTAGGTAAATATTTGTAAAAGGGGTTTCCAAGGACCCGGTAGATGTTGTTTGTGCAAGGAATCAAATGAAGATGTTTTTCATTTACTTATTAATTTCCCTGTCACCAGAGGCATCAGGTATAAAGTTTTGCAACGTTTATCCATAGTTGTTACTTTGGGTTACACATCGGTAGAATCATGCATTTGGGAATGGCAGACAAAATGCTAACCATTTAGGACAATCCCTTTATTCATCTTTTGGGGTATATGGCATTGTCAGAACACCCTTATACTTGATAATTTGTCTTATAATCTAGACATGATTAGTTTAACATTTGTACATTTTTTAACAAATATGATCCTGTACCCTGAAAAATGCTTTATAGGAACTTAAAAATCATTAACTGTATGTAAAAATTCCCTGCAGGATTCAAAGTGGATGTGATGCACAAATTGTTCTTTCTGGGGATTTTAATATACATACTAGTTTTTATTGCAGTCCGGGAACAAATACCTGGACAAAAATTATAACATTGTGGGGCCTTTTATTTTGTGCTAGATGGCTCCATCTCGACACTGTATTTGTCTTCACCCATCCATTATTATGCAATTAGATGCAAAGGATAACTAAAGACCTGTTTCAAATAGCTCACATTTACTCACATATGCAGGGGTCAATATTACGTGGTAAACACTCTTTCCAATCAGGGACATTGCTACCAAATGGGTGAAATTCACTTCAAAGTTTTCTTGCAAGATGCTCTACAAATCTTGGGCACGATCCTAATCTATTAATTTTACATTAGCAAATGCTTGATGGACTTAGTGTTTAAAAAAATTGTATGTAGAATCTTTGTATTTAGTTTTTTGGTCAAAAATATGTGGCACATCTCCAACTGGAAATTTGGGCAGACAAGATGGCGGATAATTTACTGGTGGTTAAAAATGTATATTCCAATATAAATAATGTGTTAATTTTGGACCACATTTGTATTGGTTTTGAATTGAAAAATTATGGAAGAGGCGAATCCCGACCAAAATTCTGTTTTTCTATTGGCTGGTGTGGAGAAATAAAATACTAATGTGGGATGGCCTCATGAAACGCAGGATACATGGACCTAGTAGGTTTGTTTTCTGCCTATGCGATATAGAAACTGTTAACCATGTATTTTTTACATGCCCATACATTGCAAGCATATGGGAGCTTTTTAGCAAAAATCTTTTAAGCACCGAATGGGCACCATCCACCTTTATTGAGACTGAAAACAGATGGGACATGGTGCCAGGTCAATATCAGTCTTTGCCCTTCTTTTTTATCTGGGAAGTGTGGAAATGCAGAAATAGGCATATCTTCGAGGATGCTCCGATTATACTTCCTCTGATTCACAGTGCAATCATGGGATGGATCAGGGACAAGACTCAGAACAATAAATCCATCCGGGATGAATCTAAAAGGTTACACCCTCACCCCATATCATTGCCTGCCCTTTTCTTTGATGGCGCATGTCGAGAAGGGATTATGGGATGCAGGGCATGGCTCAAGGTCTCACAAAAGGAGCGGATCCGTGTTTGTTGGAATGGGGGTTGAGGTACAAACAACCTGGCAGAATTAATGGCATTATGGTGTGGCTTGATAGCTACAAATAACCTGAAGCTGCATAAAATTTCCATTTATGGTGACTCAAAATTGATGATTGACACTTTCTCGGGTCTCTGTCCTAAATCCTCAATATCCTCCCATAGCTGGTTCAAGCGAGTTAAATACCTATGGGAGAATCTGGAGTCTCCTCCCTTATATCACATATATCAAGAGAATAACACAAGAGCAGAATTATTATCTAAGCAGGGATTGAAGATGGTATACAGTTTTTTGCAAGTAACACAATATATAGAAAATATCAAAGTATGGGCAAAGGAGATACCAATTCCATGATACAACAACCGGAGGAAGATGAGGGACAATAGTGAGTTTTTTGTTTTTTAGTAGTTTTTCTCCTTCTCAACTGCTATCAGCACTCTTGCATCTTTTTATCGATTAACCAGTACATGTTCACAAGCGAGGCTGAACACAAAGCCTTTAATGAGACAAATGAACCTTATACTATTATGCAAGCGAGCCAGTTATATAAATACAAGCGAGCCTAGTAAAAATTTTAAATAGAGATGACGCTGCATTGCAAGCGAGCCAGATATGTCAAGCGAGCCAGTTATAAAAATACAAGCGAGCTTGGTTAAAGTTTTAAACAGAGATGAAGGTGCATTGCAAGTGAGCCTATGAAGACTGAACAAGCGAGCCAGTGACAAATATCAAGCGAGCCAGATTTTGTATAGAAAAGCAAAGTATACCAAAGCACTTTCTGTTGTTTTCTTTATGTTGTAGCTATAAAATCAATGTTTATATGTGACCAGAGTGATGATAAAAAACTAAAGATAAGTTGGTAAAGCTCAAATATGAATGTACATCCAAATGATAGTTGAAGATAGTTATGGGCTGGAGATAGTTATCATGTAACATTTTTCTCCACATGCACAGGTTTTATCATCCTACCATCTATGGCGGTTATATGCAGATGAATGCACTCTCTTATACATATAATACAGTTGTTTTTTTTTCTTTTTCTTTTTCTTTTCTGAAAAAAAAAAATATGTATACTTGCATAATGGAATGATGTTCGTGCTATGCATAAATTTTTAAGGATACAGTTCATGTTTTAGTTATTAGCTCCATCAGAATTATGAAAACAATGTTAATTTTTTTATTATTAGCTCCATCAGACTTATATAAAAAGTATTTTATTAAAAAAAAACATTTTTGTCTTTTTTTTCCAAAAAACTGTATTAAAAAATAGTATTGTTTAGGAGTGAGTTAGGGAATTAATGAGGACAAAATCCTTGGCATAAACATTAATGAATTTAATGATCACAAGCATAAACATTTCCGTGCGTCACACTCACCTTCCCAAGAGTTTTACTTAATTATATTTAAATTAAAATATTTTTGTTATATAATTTTATAAATGTCATTTATATAGGTTTAATGAATTTGGATTTTAGCAAAAAAAAAAAAAAAAAAATCTCAATTTATTCAAAGTAATGTATTTTAAACATATGATTTTATGTATTTATTAGACATATTTTTATGTTTTATTTTGGGGTATTTCAGATATTATCGAACTTCAAGAAATGGGATTTACTAATTTACATTCAAAATAATTACAATTAACACTATAATTATATGAAAAATTTGGTTGAACTAAGAAACCCATACTATAACTCCTATTCGAAATTTAAATATGTCATAATCCAATATCAAAAAATAGAAAAATTGATACTCAAAAATTAATTTCAACATAAATCAGTACAAAATCATTTTCAAAAAACATGAATTGAAATGGTTTTCGAACAAATTCTGCACTCTCTTTGGGTTAAGTGTAGGGGTTTTCTTTTATTGCAAATATGGAGTGTGGGGTTTGATCCATTTAAGGAAATTCCAAGGAGAAAGTTTGTGTGGGTGAAGTTTCCAGACTTTCCTTTAGAACTTTGGAATGAATCAGCGATTGGGGAAATTGCAAATTAAATAGATAAATTTTACAACTAGGACGAGGGCAGCTTTGGACAACTGAATAAAAAGATGGCATGGGTTTTGGTGGAGATTGATTATGGTGGTGGTTTGTTGGCGAAACTTGATCTTCGTTTTGGCTCTTTCGCTTTCAAGCTTTAAATTGACTACCGGGGGGTTCCGTTTAGGTGTTTACAGTGTTATGAAACAAGGAACTTGTTGGAAACTTGCCTAAATAATTTTATGCTTCGTGTTGTCCGCGCACAAAGTAGGCTCGTGAGCCTAATCAAAACGTAGTAGTTTGAAGCCTCTCCTGAATGGTTGGCTTCTCCCCATTCTTTGGTAGCAGGTAACTCGAAAACCCCAACTCTATCTGCCCAAAAATATGGTTTTCATGACTCCTCGTCACACAAGATGGTCTGCCTTATGGGGGATTCAATCCCGATCGGGGACATCTTTGCCTTTGCTTCAGGTTCTTTCTCTCAAGATCATGGGTGCTTTAAAACTCAAACTCTATCGAAATTTAAACTACATAGATGAGAGAGAGGGGTTTCTTCGGATCCTTTGTGCTCCTCTTCATTTCGCCTCCCTATAGAGTTTGTCGGGTCCAATCATACTCATGTTTTTGGTCTTAGCCCTCTGAACCCTAAGCATTTATCGGTTGTAGGGGAATATGCCACGTCGATGTCCCCTGACAAGGATTTAAGGGTGTTGAGTCCCGATTTTGCTCAATTTTGATAGCCTTCAAAGACCTTGTTTCCCACTTTTTGAACTCTCTTTGACTCCTAATTACTCCTATTTCGCTATATTACCTAAGTTTTGACCAAAATGGTGTTGTGTGATCAAGGTATGCAAATTATCTTAAAAAGTATCATTTTATCTTGTTCTTAAGTATTCCTTGAAGCTAATTTTTTCCTAATCAAGTTATCAAGTTTGATAGATCGAAGTCTTATGCAGAATAGTCATGATTTTGACATAGCTCCATGATTCCCTGTAGACAGTCTGTGGTCGCGATTCCCTGTAGATGCAGATTTCTTGTAACTGCCCAAATTTCCTGTAACAGAATAGACAATTGGATATGTTCCGCTTAGTCTCAAGAAGAACAGGAACATGAGTTTTATGAGGAAATCCACCTACATGGATGCTGTCTTATTGGTTGCCTCGAATTCATCATTGAAACCACCCACATCTCCAGTCCTCTTCTCAATGGATGCATTGGGAAAAGATCCAGCAATGTAACGAAATCAGTTTGATCCATGATTTCAGTCATGAATCAAACTTAGTAGAGCTAATTTTTGTCATTTTGTTTAGTTATTGATAGAAAATAGTTACAACATAGTATTTTTCCTAATTCGGGCAAGCATATGCCTCTGAACCTGTATACATTTCATTATGTTTCCTTTGCAAAAGGGTTGGTCGGTCGAACATATCAAACTTGTACATCATTGTAATAGTTTTCATATTAATATAAAGTTATATGTTTTGTTCATTTTATTGAATAAACCCTTTTAACAGCAAGGGGTTGTGAGTAAGGGAGGGTCCCCTTTGCTCACAACTCCATTAGTTACAACATTGTGTTCTTTTGATTATTTCTTATGCATTAATAAAATTATTTACACAGTTAGTGTTTCTCTTTCTGAAATTTAGCAGCAAATGTAAAATGGTTGGATGATGAAGTTTATTTGATAAATGTGTTTGGAATCATTTAATCATGTTTTAGCGTATAATGTTAAATTAATTTGTTATGGTTGTTTCCATGGCCCTTTATCTTTTCTTATCAACATCAGCAATATCAAGAGCTGCAAAGAGATGATTAAATCTACTTCATAGCCTTTGCTGCCAAGTGTTGATGCAAAAAAGAGACATTAGAGCTATGTGTGTGTGAGTGGTTTAATTAGAAAGCACTTAAGGTATTAGCTAGTATATATTTTGCGCAACATCTCATAAGCTTACCTACCCTTCATTGATAATTTAAGTTTATCAAATTATAAGTCTATAATTTAACCCAACATTTTGGCGTCGTTACTGGGGAGGTGCTAAGGGATAATACTGAGAGTGTTTTAGGATGATTTCCGTTGTTTGATATTTTTCATAGCTGGGGGAGTCGAAGTGGTAAGACGTAGGGTAAGGCCTACGCACTTGTAGACATCAAAATTCACTAAAGCCATGTCCTGATTGTTTGGTAAGTAGAATTTTTTTTTTTGAATTTGTTTGCATAATAGATGATCGGGGTCCAATATTTTCAAATGTTTTTGGTGGTGGTGTGAGAACTATTTCATTCACTAATAAACTGGCAAGAACAATGAAGTCTGCAAGAAACAAGGCAGCAAAAGAATAAGAATTTGAACAGGAGGTCTGTAGTCCTTAAAAGAGCTTGGTCATTGACCCTAAGTAGATCAATACTTCTACAATGGAATATTTTGTTGGAAAATCTTCTGTTGTTGCCCATTTAGAACCTCCTCTAGCTAGGAAGTCAACATCTTTTTGTAGGGAAAACCCAACACCCCCCATTTTTGAATTATTTACTTCAATAATGGGGACCCTTTTTATTAATTTTTGGCTAAACACATTTTATGATTTTCATTAAGTTAATTATCCTAAAATTTTACCATTTTTTCATTTTTGTCGGATTTTTATTTTGATTGTTTCATTGAATGTGATTTTTCACAAGTTTTCAGACAATACTTGTTTTGTTTCATTTGGTCAACCAGTTTGTAAATGACGCTCCTTTAAAATTTGATCATTTTTGCGTCTAGATTAAAAAAATGTATAAAATGAACCAATATTTCAATTTCCGTAGTTAAAATAGTTATTCATTGTGAATATTAACTTTTAGTTCATTTTTCACTAACGATCCTACAAAATAACCCAACTAAATTGTACAATAAACAAAAACACGTTTCAGGATCTTGGTAATTTACTCCAACTTATTATTTTAAAACAAAATTGTCAAATCCAAAACCCCAAAATTGCAAAATGGTTGAAGTCCAATTTGTAAGATTGTTAAATCACGTGGGCCCATTTAACCTCATCTTCATTAATTTAATAGCCCGCGAGACCTAGATCTTCAAAACTTCTCATATCCCAAATAATTTTTACACCGAAGGTGTCCCTTTTATGAGCTTGGCTGGGAAATACTGTTCATCCCAGCCAATCCCTGTGCTCCACTTATCGCCCTTTTGCCCTGTCAAAAATTGACACTTGGTAGCCATCTATCCCACCCTGCTACTTTCAACTCTGTCTGTGCAGCTGTCCAATCGATCGGAGAGTCACTGCGGTTTTGGCACGCCTTCGGTGTTCCCTTTGCACCGCCGCGCCGTGCAAATAGAAGTTCCCAATGTTCAAATTTTCACCAATTTTTTTTAACACTTTTAGAAGTTCCCAATGTTCAATTTTTCACCAATTATTTTGGACCTGAATTAAAAAATTAAATTTTTTTTTATAAAATATCTCGACCACTTCGGATCAAAGCTTCCCGATACTGCAAAAATCTTAACATAAACATTTTAAAAATCTCGATGAAAAATTTCTCCAATATGCAATAAAGTTTTGTTTCACCTTATTACTCCCGCTCACATCGTGTCACCTCCCATACCCATCTGATCTCTCCACAAGCTCACATCCCCGCATCACATTCTTTATAAGTAAACATTCTTAAAAATTTAAGATCATTCATTTCTTGCGATATGCGATAATGTGTGACCTCTTTCATACGTTAACTCCTCCCTCCGTTAAATGCGTTGGATTTTGTTTTATAGTGACTTTTGAATTAGTTTGTGAATTATAGAGTTTTGGTTTTATAATATAAGAACATATATTATATTTAAATTTATATTATAATTCATATTATAATTTAAATTATAATATTAATATAATATAACAATATTTTAATATTTTGATTAATAATTAAAATTAGTTTTTAATTAATTTAGATTAATAATGTAATTGGAGTTAATTAGTATTTATTAATTAAAAAATTTTAATTTACTTTAAGATTAGATTTTTAATTTAAAATTTTGATTTTTAGCCTAAGCAATAGAAATTCTAGACAATTTTAATTCTTCAATTTTGGAAGTTTATAAATGGAGTTTTAATTTGTCAAATGAGGCCCGAGACGGCTCATTGGATAGATAAAATCATGGAGATTATTCTTGAAGTGGTTTCATTTCCAGATTTGATCATTTATTGAGTCTAAAATTTAGCATAAGATCAAGTTCTGAATTTTAAACAAAATCAATTTTCTGAGTTTTATTTTCTGTATTTTCATTTGCCCATAACTTCTTCTAAGCGCAGATCCATTCATCAATGATATACTTGACCAATCATATCATCACAGGCATCAATAGAAAGCTTATATTTCCTTTTCAATTATTTATTTAATTAAGTTTTAATTAGATTTGTTTTAAATTCCAGATTTGGCATTTTGATTTTATTTTTACATTTTAATTTTATTTTGATTTGTTTTTTGTAGGAAAACAGTTGAAGAGATGCGAAGAAGAAGATTTCAATCAATTAGAAGGCTCCAGCAATTGAAGAATATGATTTTGAACTAATGATAATTGATTGAACAGAACCACTCTTCAACAAACTTTCTTATGAAGAAATCCTTTTGTAAATATTATAAATAACAGATTGTAGAATGTAACAGAGACTCCTCTTCTCTGCAATTCTGAGATTCTTGATGGCACTATTGTCTATAGTATTTAGAGGTGTAGAGTAGAGGAGAGAAAACTCAGATCTGGGTTTTTGAGGATTTTTCCTTTTGCATTCTAAACTATGTATGGAGAACAAAGTTTGTACTCCTACAACTCTTGTTTTAAAAACAGAAATTCAAGCTTTGTAAAGGAATGATTGGAGACTGGAGCCAAAGAAATCGTTTCAATAAATTGGTATTTATGAATACTATTGTTTTAAATACTGGTTTTATTTTATGATAGCAGAAATGTGTCATTTTATTAATATTTGCGCATCTTTGTTGGTATGAGTAATTCGCCTCAATTATATGTTATTATTTATCTATGTTCTTATGGATTGAATTATGATTTCTACGTAACTATTTCATAAGAAATTTGTCTATTAATATTGATTAAATAAACAATGTTATGTTATGAACTATGTTTGCATGTTATTGTTTAATTATTCAAATTACTGATTTAACAAGCAATATCATTTTTGTGAACTATTTCCTAAATGTTGTTGGCTGATTATCTTAGTTGAGAGGTCTCTGAATAAGATGTGTTTTGGTATTCATAATGCCAGTTAATTGAACTACTTTGTTAGCTTGATATTCATTATAAGCTAGACATATTTAAATCTCAATCATTTAAAATATCTTGCTCTTAGTTGGGTTAGATCTATATCTGCCTAATTGAGATAGGATTAGGATAATTTTCCTTTTTTCTTGCATTTAGATTTAATTCTACATTCCTAGAAGTCCTCTTTCAAAAGAGGAAAAACTTTAGTTGTGGCTTGGATGAGACCTAAATCAGCTTAATGATCACTTTCTTGCCTGATCAGCAAGAGAAATGATCTGATGTCTCTTTCCCATTGGTAGACAAAATTTATATTTTAAGCCATTGGAGATTAAGAGAAGGTAATTGGATCTAGTTAAACCACTCAGAGCCACCATTCCAAATGGAAAAGGAGCTGCTTTAAGTTTCCGACCGGGTGGTCATCCTCCATGTTGTTGCAGCGAATTTCGAGGCTTCAACAAATCTCTGCTCGGTGGTCAGCCTAAAGAGGAGTTCCTCATCAATCATATTCAAGAACCATAGTTCCAGACCATTGACTCTGAAGAATATGTAGTTTACAAGGGTCCTACTCTCTCTTGGTCCGATATGGCCCATCTAGAGGGTACTGGTAACACAGATGGGGACTATAATGAGAAGGAAGAGGAAATGGTCACATTTGAATTTCCTATCAGAAAGACTGGTGGAGCTACTCAGATGAAAAACATTCCTCCTTCAGCCTTGCCTAATTTTCATGGTGTCTCTAGTGAAGATTTTGATGCCTTCTTATTCGAATCCGATGTGTTATGCAGAAGCTATGACTATTCTTCCAATGCTCAAAAGCTTAAATTGTTTCCTACTACATTAAAGGATGCAAATCTCAGGTGTTTTATGGGTTTGGGTTATAACTCCATTTCAACTTGGGGTGAAATGAAGGTGTTCCTGCAAAAGTATCAATATTATTGTAAAACTAGAGACCTCAGAGAAGAAATTTTTGGCATGACTCAGAACGAAGGGGAGAGTCTTGAGGACTTGGTGGAGAGATTTCAATATAATCTTCAAAGATCCAAGATGAATCAATTGAGAAAAGAGACTAAGAGAAAAAAATTTCTCATGGCAATCAGAGCAATTTTTTTGGAGATTTTGAACTTAATGGGAGTAGGTGATATATCAAAGCTGAGTTATGATGATGTGTGTGAGCTATGTCGAAGAAATTCAAGGGGAAATTCTAAAGTTGGAGGAGGATTAAGAGACACTTCTTCCAGGCTTGTCAAATCAGTTGTCGGAGCTGGAGTAACTAGAGATGAAATGGGTAATTTATTTGAAAATTTTAAGACTGATATTCTTAACACTTTGTCTTCACAATTGGATGTTTTGTATGCTAAGAAGAAACAAGATGAATTGGAGTAAGCCTTGGTCATGTTTTAATCCAAATGCAGGAATAAACATGCTCTAAGGGAATTCCATGCAAACAGTATAGAGGTATGCCAAATTTGTGAAGTTGAGCATTCTACTGATCAATGTCCTTCTCTTCCTGAGATTAAATCAACATATCTACCAGATCAGGGAGCTTTCAATTAACTCTATGCAATGACACCTCAAAGACCATGTCAACCACGTCCTACGGGTATGTCACAAACGCATTTTCAAATTCCTTATGCTCAGAATCAGATGTGGAATATTCCAATGCCCTGGCAGCCCTGGCCTCCACAACAACCTTGGCAGGGGAAATTTTCCTACCCTGCTGCATTTTCCATCTCAGATTTTTTATCCACCACAGCCTATACCACAACAAATGGCTCAACCTCAATAGCAACAACTTCAGTTGCCTGCCCCACCAAATCAATCTCGTCCCACACAACTTCCTGCTCATCCAGTATCTAACCCCAATAATAAAACCATCCAATATGATCACAATATTGGAGTGGTCACTTATCCCATTTTTCCTACTTATTGGATTGCACCACAACCTCTATAAGAAATTTTTGTTCCTTTTCTACAGGAATTTCATGTGTCACTACAGCAAAATTAAACTAATATCGGGAAAAGTGGTGACTCAGTACAGAAGAATTGAAGAGATTATAGAGGAAGACACTCTGGAAATACCTGAAGTAGAAAACACACATGAACCAGCAGAACAAACCACTTCAAAATCACAAGAACCTTCATCATCCCACATTGTCCAACCTCCTTTTCTAGAGAGGTTGGAGATAAAAATAAAACAAACTAAGTTTGATGTTGTGTCTGAACTAAGGAATGTGTGCATTAAGATCCCGTTATTGCAAGAAATTAAGGATATCCCGATTTATGCCAAAAAAATGAGGGAACTATGTACCAAGAAACCAGGAAGACAGAATAAAGAACCCTCTACAATTTAAGTAGGTGGAAAACTTGCAAGCCTTATGTCCACCGGATTTGTTACTGAGAAATATGCAGACCCTGGAATCCCTGTTGTAACCACCTTTATCAATGGGTATCTGATAAAGAACACTCTAATTGATTTAGGTGCAGCCATCAATGTGATGACAATGGAGACTTTATCTCACATAAGATCCTTTGACTTACTTCCTATTCCTACCATGTTAGAATAAGCAGATAGGTCTAAGGTAAAGCCATAGGGGATATTAGAAGACATTGTCATCTCATTGGATTCTTGGGAGTACCCTGAAGAATTTTATGTTATTCAACCTAAAACTAACTTGGGGGGGAATCCTTTGATCTTGGGTATACCTTGGTTAGCCACGATAGATGCCTACATAGGGTGTAGGTCGGGAAATATGACCATCACTCATGGAGTTGAAACAAAACATATCAATTTGTATCCCCCTTCTAAACCGCTCTTAATATCAAAAAATACTCATTGTGTTGAAGAATAGGAGCATGATTTAGAATGTACCCAACCATTTTTAATAATAGCCCAAGCCATGAGCCTTAAGGAAAACTCAAAAGAAAATCTGATAAATTGTTGTATTTCTAATCTTGATTTTTTACAGCGTTTAGAAGGGTAGTCTAGTCATAATATTAATAACATTACTAATCTGTCGGATTTTTATGAACATAGTACAGCAACTGAACTACATTCAACCCTCTTATCTACATTCCCTGCATATTCAATGACTGAAATGGGGGGGGGGGGGTAAGGTAATTGAAATTTTTCCTGGAAAGACTTTAAACATTAATTCTACCTTAACTCCTGAACAATAGAAACAATTAATTCAAGCACTGAAAAAAAATTCAGATACATTTGCTTGGGAATATACAGACATTGGGGGCATTTACCCAGATACTTGCATTCATCATATCTGTATAGAATATAATTCTAAGCTTGCGAGACAGCCACAAAGGAGGTTGAACCCCACTTTAAGAGAAATTGTGAAAAATGAACTGCAGAAATTGTTAAATGTACGGTTCATCTATCCTATCTTAGATAGCCAGTAGGTATCTCCACTAGTTATTGCCCTAAAAATAATGGTAAATGGTGAGTGTGTTAGACTACAGGGAACTAAACAAAACTACATTAAAATATCACTTTCACTTGCCTTTTATAGACCAAGTACTGGACACTCTAGTAGGGAAGAAGTATTTTTCCTTCCTAGATGGGTTCAACGGGTACAATCAAATTAGGATAGCTCCAGAGGACCAGGAAAAGACAACATTCACATGTCCCTGGGGTACCTATGAATATAGATATTACCATTTGGTTTATACAAAGCACTAGCCACATTTCAATGGGCGATCCTCGGTATTTTCTTTGACCTTTTGCATGATTGTGTAGAGGTCTATATGGATGAGTTTATGGTGATGGGTGATACTTTGAAGAAGCTTTACATAATCTTAAGAAAGTTTTGCAGATATGTAGAGAAACTAATCTTTCATTGAGTAATGAAAAGTGTTTTATGATTATGACTGAGGCTATTGTCTTAGGTCATCATGTTTCTGCTGCATGAATTAAAGTTGATCTGGCTAAGATTGAAGTAATTGTAAAGTTTCCCCCACCAACCAGTCAAAAGGGAGTTCAAAGTTTCCTTTGACATGCAGGCTACTATATAAGGTTTGTTGCGAATTTTACAAAAGTAGCCTCTCCATTATTTAAATTATTGACTAAATAAATTGAATTTCATTGGAATGATGAGTGTCAAGTTGCATTTGATACACTCAAGGAAAAGCTTTCTTCAACACATGCCTTGAGAGGCCCAGATTGGAAATTTCCCTTTTGCATTTCCACTGATGCCTCTGATTCAGCCATAGGAGTAATATTGGGTCAAAAGGAAGATCTCGTAACCCGTGTTATTTATTTTCTTAGTAAAAATTTAACTCCCGCAGAACTGAATTACATTGTAACTGAGAAAGAATTCCTTGTTGTAATTTATGCTATTAATAATTTTAGATATTACATCACTGGTTACGAAGTTTTTGTACACACTAATCATTCTGCTATTCGTTATCTCATGAAAAAACCAATCACTAATGGCAGAATCACTTGGTGGATTTTGCTGCTGCAGGAATTTGACATCACAGTATTGGACAGGTCAGGAAAAGAAAATCAGGTAGTTGATTTTCTATCACTACAAGAAAAAAGCACATTGGTGAGGGTCATGCTTGTGACGGACCTTTAAGGTCCGTCACCAATGTCACATATGGTGACGGTCCTTAAAAAACCGTCACTGTAAGTGTATATAGTGATGGTCCTTTATGGTCTGTCACCAAAGACATTTTCAATGAAACTTTTGGTGAGGGTTGTTAAAGGCCCATCACTAATTCTCTCTTTGGTGACACTTCTAGTGACGAACTTTTAATGACCCTCACCAATGCTCTTTTTGTTACTTTTGGTGACGGTCAAAAAATGTCCGTCATCATTGATCATTAAAAAACCGTCATTGTAAGTGTATATAGTGATGGTCCTTTATGGTCCGTCACCAAAGATTTTTTTCAATGACACTTTTGGTGAGGATCATTAAAGGCCCATCACTAATTCTCTCTTTGGTGACACTTCTAGTGACGAAATTTTAATGACCCTCACCAATGCTCTTTTTGTTACTTTTGGTGACGGTCAAAAAATGCCCGTCATCATTGATCATTCCAATGAGTTTTTGATGACGATATGTGCTTGTTAATATATTTTTTGTCAAAAGTTAAAGATTTAATACCATTATTGTGGAGTATTTTTTATAATATGTCCAAGGCCATAGTGGTTAGGGTCAATCAATTTTTTAGAAGTAATTAGTGTGTATCATTTCCCTCGAGTAATGACTAGTCGAATAGATATTTCCTATGAGTCAACACATGATTCATATATATTAAGTTTATTATCTAGCAAATTCCCTTTAGATAAAGTTATATTATTGTGTGTAGGAAATATATTATTTAATACATAATCAAGCTTTGACAATTCTATTAATGAGAAAGACCTTACAATCCTCACCAATCTAGGCACGCCTTAAAATTAATGCTTTGGCACACACTAACATTTCTTAGCACCCCACATGTATTGGAACATCTTTGTACCTAGAACATATTGTGATGACACTGACGCCCAAGCACATGGTAGCATGCACTAGCACAACATCGAACTCTCCTAGCATGTGTTGCCATGCTGCATATAGTCCCTAGCATGCCTTGGAACACCTTGGTTGAATACATTGACATACATTAGCACTTGGCACACAATGCCACTTGGCATGTATTGGGACCTATTACTAGTGTGCCTAGCATGCCCCTTTTCAAAAAGATAAAGTACTGACTTATTAACCCTCTTATCGGTTCTTCCTTTTGTTGCCTTGACACATATTAACATACCCTGGCACCCTGCACCACATCCTTAGCACCTAGCATGTATTGGCATATCTTGACACTATTAATTGGCACATGATATAATTAGCACACCCTGAAACTCCCAAGCACACTTTGGGAATTCTTGACATGCCTTGATATTCCCTAGCATGCCTTACCAATGCTTAGCATACTTTGTCAGTCCCTCCTTGGCATGACAACTAACACTCATTAACACTAGTCTCTGGCACACGTTCCTCATATTCATTAGCTTCCATGAATTTTTACCTAGTGCTCCCTTAATGTTTTTTCCTAGTAATCCTTAACACTAATCAACATGCATTATCACTCTCTAGCACACCTTAGCACTCATCAACATTCCCTTCCACTTCATAACATGCATAACACTAGTCCCTGACACATATTGGCGCTTGGAAAGTCTTAGCATGTATGGAATACATTGAGATGCCTTGGTATGATTTGACATGGTTTAATATTAAATTTATTTGTGATTATCCATTGTTGGAAAGTAGATGAGAAACAACAAAGGAATACTTGGCACTTAGAATGCAGTAAGACGTTGCACTTGGCACCTATTGCTGCCTAGTGTTGGTGTGCCTAGCATGCCCTCTTGGAAAAGGTAAATTGATGACTTATTAACCCTCTTATGTGTTCATTTCCTTGTAGTTTAACTTTTTTCTCCCTTTTTTTGTCTTGACAGTCCCTGACACGCATTGACACACCCTTGCACATCTTGGCATGCCTGATCACTTAGCACATCTTAGCATGTTTGACATGTATTCCCACTATTTGGCACATCAAGGAGGTGAAGAGAGATGTAGTCCTAAAGTAGGTCGAGTACGAGGGAGAGTAAGGGTTGCTAAAGGGAGGTCATGATCATCCTCCAAGAGCAAGATCATCGTGTGAGGGTTCAGAAGAATGTTTCATACCTTAAGGGTCGGTTTGCGCTAGGAGGTAGGATGGCACATTGTTGGTTCTCTTCTGGCAGATCGAGCTTAAGAGAGGTTTCTCATGAGAATATGGGCATGTGATTTCAATGGTGTCTTTGTGTGAAGGCCGCATCAAATTCTGAAATGTTGAAATTTGCAACAAGAAATAGTGAGATTGGAAACCAGAAAGGACAAAAAAAAAATGCACCCACACTGGTGAGGAATTTTAATGCACCATGAGTGAGGAATGTGGGGCATCTAATTTATTTTTCCCTTAAATAAATTGGACAATAAATTGTAATTTCATCTCATAACAACTTGTGTCAGTTAATTAAGTCATGATGACCGAGTTAGCTCAAGAAATTCAAGTACTTGAGGGTCTGAGATGAGGCATCTAGAAGGATTCTAATATTTTTTGGGTCCAATTGAAGTTGATGCATTAGTAGGGTGCAAGTGTAATTAGCTCAATTAAATGCATTAAAATCAGTTTAACTGGTTCTAACTGAGTGATGAGCTAGTGAGAGGTCCAGTGAATTAAATTATATTTAATTCACAATGAGTGATAAATCATATAACTGATAATTCACTATTAATAGTTGCATGCATGTCAGTTTCGAGGAATACACAGTTGAGACAGAGGTTAAAGGGAACATAACTATCAGTTGTATTCAGAGAAAATTTCCCATGTGAAATTATAAAGTAAATAGGATTCCATGATGGATTGCGCAATCAAGGAAGACTGATTTTCCTAATTAATAAGGAGTTAATTCCCTAGGAATTGCATGAGCAAGGCAGGCTGAAGTAAGGATGAGAATTGGCTAAGTACTAGACCAAGTTTTCCTAGATCAACGGGAGACAATTGACAGAGTGCTGGAGAATCTCATGAGAGATTAAGCATTAATGTATTGTTTCATGATTCCTTCACTTAATACACAATAGAGATAGAGGGGTTTTGAGCAGTTTCTTTCCCCAAATACATCTTGTTGTTGTGCGATTGATAATTTATTTCTCTTACTTATATGTGATTGCGCGATCGTGTTTTGTTTCCGCAAATTGTAGGAAGGATTCAATATCTTGTTTTAGTAGACTACAAGATTAGATTGAATCTCGTTGGTTAGATTTTCTACATGTTATCAGAGCAAGAATTTTTTGGGTGGTGAGTTTGCAGAGAATATTTGAATATTTTGGTGTACAAATTTCAAAAACAAATAGAATATTTGGATTCCTTGCGAAAATATACCCAAAAAAAAAAAACACATCGGTCAAATCGGAGCTCGGATAAGGGAGATATCATCGATTTAAAATCAACTCTTTTTTAGAAACTTTTTGTAACGTCGGGACAATTACACTATGCGCGAGTCAAGAACCTATATGTAATTGAGGTACCAGATGCATGCAAATATTTGAGGAGAAAGGAAAAAGTTAGAGACTTGGTGGTTTAAAGGGAGCATAAATTACCTCTCAACATGCATCCTCATGAGAAGCAGTCTTAGAAGGTTGTGGAGTCACTGCCACAATTGGAGAAGCAGAGAGGAGACTGAGTGGAAGCATCCACTCAAGCAGAGACCTCCATGAGGGGGAAATTTTGAGCTAGATGGGAAGAGGGAGTAGCCATATCTCGAGGTGTAAGGTGGGGTGATGTGTAGACATAATCCCAAGATAAGAAATTTGGGCAAGGTCCATTGAGATGGTGTGTCTCATGGATCGAACCTGGCTACGAGGAGCCCACAGTACAATAGTAGTAGGAAGGATCAGTTAGATTTATGTAGTCAGATGTCAACAAGACAGAAATCAGAGTGATAGAGGTCAAATACTGGATCACAAATCAGAGCTAGCAATAGTTCAAAGGGCACGGATGCAGATGTCAGCAGCAGCGCAGAGAATCCAGTACTAGACAGGTGCAGAAGCTAGCAGCAGTTAGAAGACTATGATGACAGATGCATTATACTGAGTAAGTTGTTCGGAGGCTATTCAGTTTCAGGATTTGCAGGTGCAAAAAACACTAGAGAAGTGTAGCATGCAGAACATTCCAAAGGTACCGGATGGAGATATATTGAATTCCTTTCTTATTGAGAGGGAGTGTTGAAATTTGCAGCAAGAAACAGTGAAATTGGAAACTAGAAAGGACAAAAAAAATGCACCCACACTGGTGAGGAATTTTGATGTACCAGGAGTGAGGAATGTGAGGCGTCTAATTTATTTTCCCCTTAAATAAATTGGACAATAAATTGTACTTTCGTCTCATAACAAATTTTGTCAGTTAACTAAGTCATGATGACTGAGTTAGCTCAAGAAATTTGATTTAAGGTGATCGAGGTGGATATTGGTGGCCACTCGCCTATTCCACTTGGGCCCTCACCATTGTCTCTTTCAGTTTTTCAGTTTCCTTAATTATAGCACAATTTACTATTTTTGTCAGTTTTTCGGGTCCTGAACTTCAGGAGTTGTTTTGAGGCCCCAAACGATGCTTTTTTGGGCATGGAAGGTTTAGCGATTTCATAGAAATCGCACTAGTAGTTGTAGTCCTCAGAGAGATCTTTCTAACGAGGTATCATGTGCGTCATACGAAGATCATATGACCAAGTTATGACCCTAGAAAGTTGGCTGCCCAACTAACCCCAACGGGGCCCATAAACTCTTGGTGTTACATCTCCTCGGGTTAGGGCTTTGGTTGTTTAGGTTTTTATCTTATTTTTAAATAATAAAAAAGACCCTTCATCCTCATTGTAACACAGTTCAGAGGAACATAACTATCAGTTGTATTTATAGAAAATTTCCAATGTGCAATTATAAAGTCATTGGGATGCCATGATGGATTGTGCAATGAAGGAAGGTTTATTTTCCTAATTAATATGGAGATAATTCCATAGGAATTGCGTGAGCAAGGCAGGCTGAGAATTGGCTAAGTATTAGACCTATTTTTCTAGATCAGCAGGAGACAATTGGCAGAGTGCTGGAGAATATCAAGAGAGATTAAGCATTGTATTGTTTCATGATTCCTTGACTTAATACAAAATAGAGATAAATGTTTTTGAGCAGTTGCTTCCCCAACTACATCTTGTGTTGTGCGATTGATAAATTCTTTCTCTTACTTATATGTGATTGTGCGATCGTGTGTTATCCAAAATTCATCCAAATATGTGATTTGTGCCTTAGGAAATGTGAATTAAGGTACCCTCGGTGGAAAAACATGCATAAATATTTGTTGCTAAGTCCCTTAAATGTGAGATGTTGCCACTTGTCAATTGTGCCTCTTGTTGATGATGAAACCGACACCCTAGTTTTGTAAGGATCACCAAGTGTCATTTTGCGTCAACCCAAGGTCGTTTCCATTGTCACCTTAGCAACGAATACTCTCACTTTAGATTAATTATTGAATCCTAGGGGTGTCCCAAAGCGCAAATTTATGGGGGACTCTTTTATGTGACTAGATCACTAGCTAGCATTGAAAACCATCTTTACATTGTATGGTTCAACATCTTGATGATTCTTGTCCTATTGACCACAAATTTTGTATTCATTATTGCTTTCATCGCAACAACTATAATAGATATTGATGGTGTTCATAAGCCTATTTCTAGTTGTGATAAGTGGATTAGGGGATCCCTTATCACAACCCATTACCCCTAATGCGTTTACTCTATGAGCCAAGGGAGATCAAGGGTGTACTTGTAGGGGCATTGAGACCAAATTTGGGGGGTCATAACATTAGGAAAAGTGGAATGACATAACCAAAAAGTTTCTAAGGGGGGGGTATCTTATGGTGTATTGAACGGGCCAAGGGGACACAAGGGTAGCATGTATGTGTAGAAGTTAGAGGTGCAAGCATGGTTTACTAAGATCTATAATCCTAGCATTAGAGAATGAGAAAGGGGCTTAGGACCTAATTTCATAGGGCCTAGGGGACCTAGAGGGAAGGCAGCGAGAGAAATTGATAGGGGAATCCAAAATAGTGGTGATAAGGGGATTAGGAGTCCAATTATCACAAAAACATAAGCCCTTAACCCATAACCACTAAATTCCCTATTCCCTTAACCCCCAATCCATATTCCCTTAACCCCTGCACTCATAAATCATAACCCATAAACCCCTTCATTCATTAAATCTTATGACATTAACCCCTAACCTATATTAATCCATGAACCTCCTAAGCCATAAATCCTTATCCTCTTAACCTGTGACCCTTAACCCCTAAACACCTTAACCACTAAAACCTAAATCTCCTAAATATTGAGTCCTTAACCGCTAAATCCTCTGACCCTAAAGCCATTTGGCCCTTAACGCTTGACCCTTGAAGCCCTTAACCACTAAGTATCCAAGGCCGAAAACAACACCCCAAACCAGCAAATTGACCTCCTAGGAGAATCCTTCATCTCTAATTGAGAATATTAGAAACATTAATTGATTCTTAGAGAACTAGGTACTAGTTACAAGGATATGTGTTTGTGCGTAATGCCATTATTATCATGTATACCAAATGTAGACAATTGGATAATTTGCAAAGCCTCAATTTGAATTACTCACAATATCTACACTTCATCACGTTGAGATGGAGCTTGTAGTGTTCTCTCACGTAAGGAGTTGTAAATGAAAAGGAGCAAGCTCCCATTACAAGGAGGGTTTAAAGAGCTTAAAGAAGTAGTAGGGTTAAGGAGATAAGAGCGGGAGCGCAGTCCTGATTACTTAAAGCCTTTTTTCCAAAATTTCCTACTATGTTTCTGGCATACTTTTTCCCTGTCCTATTGACCACAACTTTTGTATTCATTATTGCTTTCATCACAACACCTACAATAGATATTGATTGTGTTCATAAGCCTATTTCTAGTTGTGATAAGTGGATTAGGGGCTCCCTTATCACAACCCATAACCCCTAATACGTTTACTCCCTTAGCCAAGGGGGCCCAAGGGTGTACTTGTAAGGGCATTGAGACCAAATTTGGGGGGTCATAACATTAGGAAAATTGGAATGACATAACCAAAAAGTTTCTTTGGGGGGGGGGGTATCTTATGGTGCCTTGAACGGGCCAAGGGGACACAAGGGTAGCACGTATGTGTAGAATTCAGAGGTGCAAGCATGGTTTACTAAAATCTATAATCCTAGCATTAGAGAACCTAATTTCATAGGGCCTAGGGGACCTAGAGGGAAGGTAGCGAGAGAAATTGATAGGGGAACCCAAAATAATGGTGATAAGGGGATTAGGAGTCCAATTATCACAACACACAAGCCCTTAACCCATAACCACTAAATTCCCTATCCCCTTAACCCCCAATCCATATTCCCTTAACCCCTGCACTCATAAATCATAACCCATAAAGCCCTTCATTCATTAAATCTTATGACATTAACCCCTAACCTATATTAATCCATGAACCTCCTAAGCCATAAATCCTTATCCTCTTAACCTGTGACCCTTAACCCCTAAAAACCTTAACTACTAAACCCTTAACCACTAACACCTAAATCTCCTAAATATTGAGTCCTTAACCGCTAATTCCTCTGACCCTAAATCCTTTTGGCCCTTAACGCTTGACCCTTGAAGCCCTTAACCACTAAGTATCCAAGGCCGAAAACAACACCCCAAACCAACAAATTGACCTCCTAGGAGAATCCTTGATCTCTAATTGAGCATATTAGAAACATTACTTGATTCTTAGAGAACTAGGTATTGGTTACGAGGATATGTGTTTGTGGGTAATGCCATTATTATCATGTATACCAAATGTAGACAATTGGATAATTTGCAAAGCCTTGATTTGAATTACTCACAATATCTACACTTCATCATGTTGAGATGGAGCTTGTAGTGTTCTCTAACATAAGGAGTTGTAAATGAAAAGGAGCAAGCTCCCATTACAGGGAGGGTTTAAAGAGTTTAAAGAAGAGCAAGGTTAAGGAGATAAGAGCGGAAGCGTAGTCCCGGTTACTTAAACCTTTTTTTCAAAATTTCCTACTATGTTTCTGGCATACTTTTTCCCTGTCCTATTGACCACAAATTTTGTATTCATTATTGCTTTCATCACAACACTTACAATAGATATTGATGGTGTTCATAAGCCTATTTCTAGTTGTGATAAGTGGATTAGGGGTTCCCTTATCACAACCCATAACCCCTAATACATATACTCCCTTAGCCAAGGGGGGCCCAAGGGTGTACTTGTAAGGGCATTGAGACCAAATTTGGGGGGTCATAACATTAGGAAAATTGGAATGAAATAACCAAAAATTTTCTTTGGGGGGGGGGGTGGGGGGGTATCTTATGGTGCCTTGAACGGGCCAAGGGGACACAAGGGTAGCATGTATGTGTAGAATTCAGAGGTGCAAGCATGGTTTACTAAGATCTATAATCCTAGCATTAGAGAATGAGAAGGGGGCTTATGACCTAATTTCATAGGGCCTAGGGGACCTAGAGGGAAGGTAGCAAGAGAAATTGATAGGGGAACCCAAAATAATGGTGATAAGGGGATTAGGAGTCCAATTATCACAACACACAAGCCCTTAACCCATAACCACTAAATTCCCTATCCCCTTAACCCCCATTCCATATTCCCTTAACCCCTGCACTCATAAATCATAACCCATAAACCCCTTCATTCATTAAATATTATGACATTAACCCCTAACCTATATTAATCCATGAACCTCCTAAGCCATAAATCCTTATCCTCTTAACCTGTGACCCTTGACCCCTAACCCTTGACCCCTAAACACCTTAACTACTAACCCCTTAACCACTAAAAGTACAACACCCCAAACCAACAAATTGACCTCCTAGGAGAATCCTTCATCTCTAACTGAGCATATTAGAAACATTAATTGATTCTTAGAGAACTAGGTACTGGTTACGAGCATATGTGTTTATGGGTAATTCCATTATTATCATGTATACTGAATGTAGACAATTGGATAATTTGCGAAGCCTCGTTTTGAATTATTCACAATATCTACACTTCATCATGTTGAGATGGGGCTTGTAGTGTTCTCTCACATAAGGAGTTGTAAATGAAAAGGAGCAAGCTCCCATTAGAGGGCTTCTCTGTGTGGGAGTGTTGGAGGCAGAGTGGTTTTTGGTATTCCATCGAGGTTTTTCACAAATTTTGTCATAGTTGGGCGTGATCATGCAGGTCCCATTGAGGAAACCAAAGAGACAAAAGCGATTGCAGATTCGTCATGAGGAGGTTGCGCATCATTTTGAGGAGAAGTAGGGGGTGGTTCCCTACTGGGATCGAATTCTAGGGGGCCATGGTGGCGAAGGGCCGAGTCAGAATTTCAAACACCAGCCTAGATCAAGCAGCACGCACGAGCTCCGGTGTAAAAACCATATTCCCTAATAGAGTTTTTATTGATGCTCTAATTAAACTAACATTATTACTTTATGGGTCTTCAACATCATTAAATATTAAATATAACTTCTATTTGAAATGAACTCCTGTTCTTGAAATAAAAATAAAACTTAATGAAAACCAAAAATACTAGATGACCTCCTTTTACTCAAATAAAAATAAAACTTAATGAAAACCAAAGCCAACATAGCAATTGCTTTATAATTTTTTACTACCTATTAAAATCTAATTTGGCCACTAGTCTAAACTCTAAATGGACCTATTAAAATTTATTCCTAGATGTGAAATGACCTCCTTTGCTCAAATAAAAATACTAGATGACCTCCTTTTGCTTAAATAAAATTAAAACTTTATGAAAATCAAAATGACTATAGCAATTGCTTTATAAGATTTTGGTACCTCTTAAAATTTAATTTCGAGCGGCTTCTTAAAATTTAATTTCGGGCGGCTATTCTCCCTTGGCCAAGTTCGGGACAGAGCTCGGTGATCTTTAACAATCTTTATGATTTCGGCGCAGATTCCATACCCTTCTATTCTTCGCTACACTCTGGATTCGACTATATTTTTAACGCGATTTTATTATATCAGATCTGGTTTAGCTCTTATTCCAGCTTTAATTGAGATATTCTTCTCCTGATTTGGGGGTTTCCCTGCAATTTATAGCAGAAAACATGTGGTCCGTTGCCAGCATATGGAGATAAAACTGCAACCTTCGAGAACTCAGAGAGGGAGAGTGTGTGATGATAAGTTCGAAAGGTATTTTCCTGATATCTATGATTTTTATTGTTAAAATTTCAATAGTTTTAAACTTGTATATAGAATTATGTAGAAGGCAGCGGTAGGGTTGACAAGATTTTATAAAATCAATCATATTTTTTTTTCGTGCTTAACAAGACCAGGCACTCCTTAGAGCTGCTCCCATACGCTGATTGTCCCTTACTTTTGTTGTAGGAATTAGTCCTTACATCCCCTCCAGCAAGCCTAATATAGACATGCGTTATCCCTGTAATAACCACAATGCCTGAGACTTTCTTAAACAATAAATATGCCACCCCTTTTGGTACCAAAAAAACCCTATTATCAACGTATTTACGCAGCTACTCCTCAGCCATGTTATATCTTCTAATCAGACCTCAAAACAGTCATTTAAGGCTTCATTCTTCTCTTCTTCAAGTTGTGGCTTACATTAGAAGGTGTTTTACTCCTAAATTATTTCGCTTTGATGTTAACTTAGCCTCCCTCACCTTCTATTTATACGCAATATAAGGGCTTCATTTGGGTGTCCACATTGGCTTGACAAGTTGTCACATGGCTTATTAACATCAAGCCGACCTAGACTCTTCTTTAGCTAAACCTTTTTGCTCCTTGATCTAGACACCCATAACTCCCTCTGAGTTGCTTCGTTGAGCACACTCTGATTCACTATCCCTTAAAGTAGCTTAGATAATCTCTGATACCGTGTTGTTTTTCCACGATCTTGGGTCTAGGATAGTGTCTTGAAATTTTTCACACTACCAAACCAATAATCACAATGATACTACTTTGCAAAACAAAATATAAATAGCAGTAAATCTACCAATGCACAAAATATAGAAAACTTCTTACAATTTTTAACCCAACTTCGTTGTATTAATCAACATATGATACAACAGTATAGGGCTCACGTACCAAGGATAATGGCCTTCATACACCCATTGATACAAGATACAAAACTAGGTTTGGTGTCAGTCCATCGACAACCAATCTGCCCTCAACAAGATACTTTGACCATGTCACTGTCGCATTCTCTCTCAGCTCTTCTCGGTCATGCCCTGTACCAGCTCGGTCCTTTGGCTCTCGATCTGCAACTCTTGACTCTATCAATGCTCCAATTCCATCTAGCCACTAAAGCTTGGTTGCCAGTCTGCTCACTAGTTGTGCCTTAGTCCATCAAGGGCACAACACATCAAGACTCCTGTCAAATTGTTCGCTATATTGTTATCCAACTAGCCCCAGTTCGCTATATTGTGGGGGATTGAGTTAGCGAGAAGAAGGGAAACCTCCATAGCCCTAGACTTGTCGTCTTGGAGTAGGAATATGGCAAAAGTGAGTAGACCAAAGAGCTGTTCACAAACATAGTTGTGAACAACTAATTGAAAACCCTAAGTGTTGCAGAACCTAAAGGAAAAAAGAGGTAGATAGAGGGAAATTTTTTTTTATCCAAGTTCAGTAACCTAAAGGAGTTGATTTCATTGATAGAGGCAGATTGAGGAGTCGCATAACGAGAGGCAAGAGGACCTGTCAGATGTGTTCAGGACATGTGGAATAAAAGGGATATGTGTGGCCACCATAAAAAAGTGGGTCAGGTGTTGTCTTGTTCAAGGTAGATTGGTTGTCAAAGGACTAACACCAAGCCCTAGTTATATCAGTGTGATTGTAAAGGGTCATGATCCCAGGTATGCGAGCTCTAGCCTATTTTATTATAGTTTGTAATTTAACGAAGAACGTTTTGAAAAAGTTAAAATTTTTCATGTGTACTAGTTCATGATTCCTTGATGTGTGTAGATTTTGTTGTGAAAAGTAGATGTGTTGTGGCACTTTTGTGTGTTTGCATCAAATATTCTAAGACCAAACCCAGATTCTCATGTGTTGTGGAAATTCAACATATGCCTTGTTCACATAAGAACTACTTGTAACTCATCTTAGGTTACTCATGTCCAATCTCAACGCATCCCACTTAAAAAGTTACTAAGACAAAGCTCATCACATCCAACTGTGGTCATAAAACAACTAAGAAACATAATTTACATCTTGACATTCCATAACACCTAACATGTCTCAAATGCCTTAGCACTATGTGGCATGTGTTAACATCCCCTACAATCCTGGGCATGCTTTTACACTCCCTAACACACCCTAGCACTTCCTAACACACCTTGGTTGCAAAGGCGAGAAGGATCTTGTTAGAGGGAGTTCGAGGCCATAGTGTCTCAAGCCTCCATGAGAAGGTGAAACCATTGCAATGTGGAAGGCCTTAATAGATCTGTACCTGAATAGAAGCAACCACAGGAAGTTGGTGCTGAAAGACAAGCTCAGGAAGATCAAAATGGAGAAGGACGACACGATCCAAAAATACTTGACCAAGTTCACTCAATGTCAAGATGAGCTTGGAAGTGTTGGGATCTATGTTGCCTCAGATGATTTGGTGAGCCTAGCTCTTATAGGACTTCCCAAGAGGTGGCATATATCCCAGGAATCTGTTAATGGGAGGGAGAAGCTTCTAGATTGGGAGCGATTATGGTCTGATTTGGCACAAGAAGAAATTCGACAAGGCACTAGAGATGGATCCTCATCAAAGGCTTATGATGAGGAGAACTGTGCCTTCACTGGCAAGGCAAAGAAATGAAAAGGGAAGGCCCCTTCCTACCCTGCCTGTCTCTTGTGGGTTCCTTCTCCATTCTCTCTCAATGCCTCTGCATATTTTTTAGGTTTTTGCTCATTGTTTTATACTTGGCCCATTTAAAATCCATCAAGCCACATAGCCTCCTGAGCACTCATGAATATAGGAAATTCACATGAATTAGGCTCAAATGGTCTTCTCCATCCTTGAATCACCAAAACCATTATTCTCTTGACCCATTTTCTGTTAGAGGCATTCATATAGTTGTCCATATTTAACCTCTGATCTTAACATGTCCTAGGCACTAGTATTTGCAACTCAAGGCTATCTCTAGGAGCTACAACACCTTCTATGAGCCCTTATCTGAGGTCCATATTAACCAAAATATGGGTGTATGTCTTAATCCCCATCTCTAAATATGTAGATTCATGGGCTAGATAAGATCCCAATGAGTTACCTATATCTTTGAAAATTAGGGTGTCTCGATAGTTAGGATGGAGACTTGGAAGATGAACCTAGATTGGGGCCATATCTAGTCTCTCCTACTTTGCATCGAAGAGGAACATCTAGAAATTGACAAGGATAGGAGATGAATCAATTTTCTAAACCATTTGTTGTACCTCTTGAGTGTCTGCTACATCTTTGAAGCACAAATGAATCCAACCTTGGGCTAATAGCGACACCTCTGGAGGAAATTTTACAATAGGTAAGATTTCCTTGTCTGCCCACACATTTAGGGTTGAGGACCTTAATTTTCAACCCCTTACTTACCCCGCCAAGTATTTTTGGGACATTTCCTCAGTCTTTTGAATGGTGACGTTGACTCCCAAAAATAGAGAACGAAGGAATTTGTTCTTCTTCTTTACACTACAATGGATTTTCCACTTCCTTGCTTTCTCAGATTCATTTTGAATCATAACTCATTCTTATTGACAAGGGTGTTTCTCCCTGAAAACCACAAGCCCATTTATGATGTTAGTTTGACCTTCTTCCGTTGTCGAGGCAAGGCTCTCCTTCACTAGCTCGCCGAAGGAGGGCGAGGCTGATAGCACTTGAGATGAAGGATATACAAGAAAACTATCCAGAGAGGCTTATGAGAGTGAAGAACCCCCACTGTGTTCAAAAAATTCTGAAAACCCTAAGGAAGTAGTAACACATTATATGTCTTCCTCTAATATTTAGGACAATAGGGAAACTAAAATTAGAGCCAAACACCCCAAGAAGAGTTCTCTAGCCCCTAACAAACATCCTCAGGCCCTGGGCTAGCCGAAACTAAAGGACCCAAATAGTGCATGGCTGGAGTAGGGGTTAGGGCCTTCGAACCGCTAGACAATTGCCTATTGAATTCTTAACTTTGCTTTCTAAAGATCTGGTAGGCCCATAAACTACAGTATGGTGACCTTCTAAGTTGACTTTGAAATACGAATGGATAAAATCCTTGGAACTAGACCAAATTTGTTGAAAACCCCCCTCCTCTAGTTCATAATCCACCAACTCCTCCTCCTCCTCCATGTGGGTCCAATAGTAAGTAGTCAAAATGTCATCTAAAAAACATATTTGATGAATAATTGCGTGTCTTCAAAGGGTTTATCATGGCCACCATATTTGTACAAAATATATATCATGTGGATAAAAAACTCATTGTTACCATTTAATCTTATTTTGCATTTTGACAAGGATATCAGAGATCACATTGTCTAGATCTTGTTCACTCTTTGTCAAAACTACGACCCTTTCTCCACCTGCAATTTTTCCTTGGGCCTCTAGGGTTTCTCCAGTGTTGAATTCTTCTCCCATGGTCAAAACGTTGTAATGTTATCTTTAACAGTTAGAGTTTGTCAAAATAAAATAAAAATTAAAAACATAAAATTAATAATTAACCCAATCTAGATATATTTTAACTCTAGATCTACCAAGGCCGAGAGAGAGGAACTAAATCTCTTGAAATGCAAAATTCCTTAGATTTGATTTCTATAGACATTTGATAGATTGGAAGTTAAGATGAATCTAGATTAATCATATACCATGAAAAAAATAAAATAACATAAAAAATATAAAGTGATTTGCAAACCCAACATAGCATCCACCTTTGTTTTGAAAAATATTAAACGATTTACCATATTTGAATAAAGTTCAAGAAATTTAAATATTTATTATATTGGAATAAATTTTTTGTTGTTGTTGTTGTTTTTTTAAAGGTTTTACCCTTTCGATTAAAATTCTTTGACTCATCCGAAAATAATTTTCCCACTCCATTTAAATTTCAATAAATTTGAAGAGGGGATTGTCGTGGAGTATTGGTGGGCAAACAAAAGACATAACATTCTGTTACCAACCAAAACAGTAGAGCACAGCTAGAGCTACAGGAGGGGAACCTGAAAACCCTCTCATCGATATTGAATGCATTGAAGAGTTCGACTCGAGCACGATTATTCAGTTTCAAGAAGAAGAAGGCCACCCTCCTCCTCCATCTGTTGAGATGTCTATGAGAAGGTAAGAGTTTAAACAATTATTGCATGTATAATGTAGCTTCCGTGCCATGAAAATCAGAAATCAGGCCATCATCTGTGCACTCTTGCAAGACAGGGAAAACTCCACAAGAAATGTTCGTAAATGCCGACTACTCCTGAATTTGAGCTTGGGAACCCCTATAGCAGCCAAGTCTCTGGTTCCGGTTCTTATCACTTCTTCCACATCACCATTTTCTTGAGCTCTTAAACCTTCAATTCCACCTTTGATATCCCTGATTTTCTCACAAAATCAACAACACTCTCAATAGTGGCTACACCCTGCTGCAAGACTAACTGCAAACACTGTTGCTTAACAATGTTAGTGAACTCCATATCAAAGTTTATCTGTGCACCATGCACCTCCAGTTATCTCCTTTGAAGGTGTCAATTCTGCTAGCATATACACCTTCATTTCCTGGTTAGAAACACACTTCACCCCTTTTATTAAGTCATGAGCTTCTAGATTTTTCAATGCTTTGTTAACCTGTGGTTGCTGTAATTTTTTTTTCCCTTTTCATATTTTTTTTCCATATACCCATATTTCCAACAATTTTTATGACTTGATATATGAGCATATCTTCAGATGAGAGGCTCTTAAACCTTACAAATTTTTCTTTTGCCTGTTGCTTGTAAACTATGAAATCACCCTGCTTGAAAACCTGGAGTTGATGATTTAGAAGCAGGGAATTGAGTGCCCGAGCTCTAACATTGAGATCAACATCTTTAAGATTTTCCTCCATGATTTTATCTGTCAATCCATCAGAGAAAGTAGTGAAAAGATCCAATATTCTATTGATGTTAGTAGCCATTTGTGAAGCTGATGTTGCCATCTCTAAGATCTTCAAAACTATAATGGGCTTCAAACCCTAGAACAATATGTGCGTTTGTAGTGTCTGATTATCCCGATAACCCCATTTACAGTATGGGCTTCGAACCCTAGCCACAGTATGTGCAATGCATTCCCTCAAGCAGAAACAAAAAACGTATGTATATATGCTCTGCATTTTGAACATTTGTGTGGGTATTACTATGTTTTGATCACAGAAAAAAAAAACTATGCACAACTGAATTTTGATAATTTGGATACTAGATGTAGAATTGAATGGTGCCTGAAGCGTTGTCTGGTGGGGGACAATTTTAACCAGTGGATTCAGTTTCGAACTGCTTTATGAATAGGCCTCACTTATTTTCGTCTCAAGCATATCAATTTCATTTTCCAACATATATTATTAGCATTTACTCATGCAACCTGCTGTGCATAGGGTTTCCATGTTTCATTTTCTAGTTGTCACTGTAGAGGCAACCATGCCCTCCTTTTTCCAAGCATATCTAGCTGTAAATTTTTTCCCTATTTTTTACAAAAGGGGCAGGTAGGTGTCATTTATTCGACTTGTTATCATCTCTACTTGCAATTTAATTCAATGATATCCAACATCCCATAGATTTAATGTCTTATCTTCCTATGATCTATCATAGCCTAGATTCTCATGCTTTGTTTTTAGAGCCAAACATTTTGCAAAGATTCAACTTCTGGTGATCATCATGAAACCTTATTTAGAGATTCTGATGTGCTCTTTTGATTTTGAGTTTGCATTCTTGAATTTGAAGTGTGCTTTGATTTTTTTTTAATTGTTCCTTCACATGAATTGTATTTAATTTCTTATTTTCTGTCCAGACACGGAAGAGCTCTAGATAAAAATCTGTTGATGCATGTTGTATTCGGTGCTGCTTTCTAACTTGTAATCCAAGGGACTTAATGCGATAATCCATTGTATCTAGGAACATGGATCTATGCTTCTGTCACCAATGACCGCTTCAACTTACTGTTATTATTTTTGGCACTATGAATGGAACTTTTCCAGATGCTTACTTTGAGATTTCTTATGCCTGCCACGTGATACTGATTTGTTTGTCCATTTTTGTCTGGGCCAGGATTATTTGGCAAATGCATCAACTGCTGACATTGGATATATTGTACTTTTAGAAAATGCGCTTGCGGAGAGGGACCGAAGGTATGTTTTTTCTCCTTCTAATTCTTGTTGTAGCTTGATTCATATCCTTACCACATGAATAAACTAAGTGTTATTTTAATGAATAGTTGTTTGTGTTTGTACTGAAAGATGTGAGATGCTCTACATCCTGCTTGGGGTGGGTGAGTCTGTCAATACTTTATTTGCATGTAATTGCATTTAATCTATACTATGTGTTAGGTGCATCGAATATAATATCCCAGATCCATCTAATTTTGGTTTCGACAGGGTCAATATTGCATATCTTGAGTTTAGAGAAATGATTGATGTATTGAGTATTGAAATTTGAGATATTCAACCCTGAGCTTTGGAACATTGATGTGCATATCGGACACAATTTTAGATGTGTCTGTGCTAGTTTATATTGATTTACATTTGATATTAGTGCGAGTAATCTCATTTGTTGTGGAGTTGACTTTGTTTAGTTTGGAGGCTTTGCAGGTTTTTGTCATTTGGTTCAAAAATGCAAGTGTGCATTTTGATATGCAGTTTTGTCTTGCTTTGTATCTTTGTTACTCTTTGATGTTATTTATCTCTGGGAACTTGGAAGCATAGAGAAGGAATGGAGTTAATGCATGCCATTGGGTTCTTAGTCCATTTCTTATTTTTACACTGTCGTGGATGTTCCACCGGATCTTCATAACAAATTTTATAATATTATACAGTCTTTTACTAGCACTATTCTACTCAAGATTGCAGACTTCATATCATTAGATTTAACACATAAATTACTGAGAATCAGCTAAAAGTGAAATGAAGGAAACAAACAATTACACACCATCCATACATTGAATACAAGATATACCCTAGGAAAACCCAATACAGGATGAACCCAACTAGGAGAGGCCTATGCTTTGCTCTTTTCTTATGTGGATGAAAAGTGAATACAAAGAAATGGGTACTCACACTGGCAAAATGTGGATGCTACATGATTTCCTTCTTCCTCTGTCATGCTTCAATCCCATAACTATGAACATAATATTGAAACATAACTATGAAATAGATATAAATGCAGAGAACATAGAGAAACACGTTACACAACTTGACTCGTTTGTAGAGAGTTGAAGAAGTTACATGGTCACTAAGTGTTGTGGTTTGTCTCATGAGGATCACTTTTTCTTTCTAATATAGATCCACCCAGTTCTGTTGACATGGGTTAGTGGCATTGTGATATACTGATTTGTGAAAGGGAATCATGAACGCAAGGTTGTTAGGAATAAGCTTTTCCTTTTTCGATTCACGAAGATGCTTTAAACCTCAAAAGAGATTTGATGGCACCAAAGTTGAGTGTGTCTCCCCACCACTACCAAGGGGAACTTGCATAGGTTTCTTTTCTTTCGGTTGAGCCATTTTCTTTCTTGGAGCACATATGTTTCCCTGTATTACTTACCATCCTTTGGGATTTTTCCTATGTCCATTGGATGTAGAAGATGTTGGTGAAGAATTAATATGAATAGGTTTCTTGGAGGTGTACAATTTGTTGGCATGATCTACATCTAAATTTTGTGCTTTCAATGTCTAACATTTCGGTAAAAGTGAGATCAACCCATTATATGAGAAACTAGTTGGGAAACTCACAACTTAGGTTAAGCACTACACAGATATGGGTAAAGATGTTGAGACCATGACAATATGAGCTCCATTAACTTTAATAAAATGATTCTGGGAGTTTTTAATAGTTGCAAGAAAATTAGGATACCATAAGTGAAGAGGAGGTTTGGAACTCTTACGTATACCAGAGTTGCTGTAATAATCATGGTGTTTGGATCAAACTTTCAGAACTAGGGATGAAAGGAGAGGTGCATTTTCCCCTAGAAATAGGGTCCTAGGTTGAATTTCTTTTTCCTATCCACCATGGCCTTAAAAATTACAATGAAGTAACACTTGGAATGGAGGAAGAGCTCATCGTTTGTAATCTAGGTTTGATTTTTCCGCCCATGAAGCATTTTTGTAGATGGCCAAAGCCCATTCAAAGGACAAAGAGTGCCATCCCTTCAATACAAAAAGTTGTGGGCATATACATGCAAGTTCCAACACTGGAATGTCCTTTGATTTCTCCACTATAAAGGCAGAATTGAGGGGCGGATTTTTCTTTGAGGGAATAGAAAGCCTAGGCTTCACCTCATCCTTGAATTGATGGGATTGGGAGGAGGGAATATTTTTGCATAGGGATCCTCCAATAAGGCTTGAAACTAAAAGCACGATAGCATCCTTTCTTATGCCAAAATCCACGGGAAAGAAACTATCAAGGAGTTGCCTTCTTGCATAGAGTCGTTTCTAATGGCTTGGAGGGAACCTTGTCGTTGTTGTATCCATGAATTCAATATAGAGATAGAACCCATGGATTTCATATGAAAATAGAAGGATTCCCCTGAATGGGACCTCATAAAGACTTGAAGATCTGCAGTGACTTTGCCTCATTTTTTAAGATTTGTGTTAGATAGGAGTGCAATGGTGTTAGTTGAATGAAGACCATATTAGAGCTGAAATTCTTATCTAGTGTTTGTAAGTTGTGACTCTTAAAATGAGATGGTGACACCTCGTTTGGCTTGAAATTCCATGGATATAGCCGGTGACCACATGCTCTCTCTAGTTATAGTTTTAACTACCAATCCTAATGTAGTCCTAACGCATCCATTGACTCCTTTTATTTTTGTGTTCATTTAATTAGGATTAACTACAGCAAGCATGATGACAGAGCACTCATTCAATGTCTTATTGATCCATTGATGAGTTTTTTTAATGTATCAAATGCAAGATCAACTATAATTTGAGCTTTGAGCTCAAGATAGACTTTGTCAAATTTGAATCTAATGTTGACACTGGCATTTGAAGCAATGGATTTACAAGCCCTTGATTTCATGAACTGTCTTGACTCTTAAATATTTGCGTAACTCCCTAGTTTCTTATATTAATCCCAAAAAAGAGACAACATGCAAATCTAAACTACTTAATTAGTTGGCAAAAATGTTATCATAAACCATGTGCAGAACAGTGTTTTATTGCTTGGAGGGATCCCCTCCCTTCATTATTTCTATGAATTTAATATATAAACAAAAAATGTGGATAATATGGAGGGGTTCCTCTGAAGGGGACCTCATAAAGACGTGAAGATCTGCTATGGCTCCCCCTTGTTTGAATTTTCATGTTAGATAGTATCGCAATTATAGTAGTTAGACAAAGGCCATACTATATTGCTTGCCCTAGTGTTTGGCAAGTGAAGAATCTTCAAAATATATGGTGGCACCTCATTTGGCATGAGATGCTAGATATATCCACTAACAATATTCTCTGTGGTTACAATTGTAACTACTAGCCCTAATGTGGCCCTGGCTAGGTCATTTACCCCCTTTGCTGTCATGTTCATTTATCTAGAGTTTGTTATTGTAGGCATGATGACAATGACTTCTTGACCCATTGATGTGACCCCTTTTGCTGTCATGTTCATTTATCTAGGGTTTGTTATTATAGGCTTGATGACAACGAATTCTTGACCCATTGATGTGTGTCCTTGGTGTAATCAAAAGCAGGATTGGCCAGAATTTGAGCCTTGAGCTCAAGATTGACTTCGTCGAACTTGGATCTCATGTTGATGATGTCATTTGAAGCCTAAAGTGGGAGGCATCGGGCTTCTTACTAGAGAAGAATTCTTCGGGAGTCTTGGAGTCCAATGTGGAATGCGGGCATCTATTTTGAACATACACAATGGCACGGGCAAATTCCACAATGGTTCTATTCTTCCTTTCAACAAAACCATTTTGCTCAAGAGTATACATAGTTGGATCAGCCAATCCTCCACGTGTCACACACACACCCCTCAAAGACAGCTCCAAAAAGGTCAACACTGGTCAACAGAAAAAGTCAATGTAGAAATTCAACGCTGCGGTCTAGGGCTGTGGTCAAAGGTCACCCTTCTCCTCGATCTTTTTGCTCTCTAATGCTGCCTCAAGAGATTGGATTTTCTGCACAAGAATGGAGGTCAAACTCCAAGCTTTGACCCACGGTCAACGTGAGTCAACGCACCAGCAAAGAGCCTAAAAACAGTTCGCACTCCTTCCGCTTCAGATCCGCACATGTCAGAGAGAGAGGCCTTGTTGAGTCTCAAATCTGCATTTTTCTTATACATCTTCCTAGACCTTTTTCATTCACCTGAGCCTTCTAAGTTGTCAATATCATTGTATATTAATTGCAAAAGAGAATCTAAAATGGTTTTTAACTATATTTTGTGTCTGCTGTTTGATTTAGATTTTTGCACATTTAGCTGCGGAATCTTGCCACTTTCCGCAGCTGCTGCAACTTTCCGCAGCCATTTTGTGAAAGTCTATGTTACAGGTGTCTTCAGGAAAAACGAGCCACATGGGCAAGTCAGAAATGATGTGGACATGGATCGTGTCCTATTGGCTCGAGAAAATTCACCTAAGGAGGCTGCGGTCAAAGGTGGCCAAGTGGAAGTCAACCGTAGAGTCCCATGGTGACAAGACTCTGTTTCTTGTCACGTGAAGATTTATATGGCCGTTTCTGAATTGCGGGAGACAAATAAACATCTGTACATGGCTCCATAAGCCGAATTCAACATCCAGTCTTCATAGATTTACTCCTCAACGCGGCCATGATCCTAGATCTCTGGACGTAATGGTTTACGTGTTCTCTATCAGCACAAACTTTAGGGAATTAGTTATGTTACCTTTGTTATAAATAATGCGTTTGCATATGCACATGAGATTAGCCTCCAGATAGTTCTGTAATGTAATTACGTTGCCACTGTACCGTAATATCACCTCTCTATTATGACTGCATTTTAATATATAAGAAGACTCTGTTTCCAAGCGTAATTCGTATTTGAAAGCTGTTGCCAAGGCTGGTGTAGAGGGCCCCTGCACACGCTGAGGTTTTGTGCATTATTGTATAGTTCTTGTTTTATTTCTTTAAGCTCATTGTGCCATAAGTCATTCATGTGTTTATACATTACATCTTTCATGGTATTTATGCTTCATCTTTGTTTATAATCTTTCATGCTTTACATCTTACTTCTGTCCATAATCTTTCATGTTTTATGTTGTTGTTAACTGATCAGTGTTCCTGTTTCAGATTACAAATAGGCAACCCGGGCATTTGCATAACTTTTTGACTAATGACATGGAATTAATATTGTTCTGCTGCTAATTTGCTTCTCTTAGTTTCTGTTTAATTTCAGTACTGTTTTGTTTATTTCAGTCTTGCTCATTTGCTTCAGTAGTTAAGATTTAGATATATTAAATTTCTCATGACATCTTCAGTTACCTCCGAAAGCCATAGCTGGACTAATGGCGAGGGATTGAATTATGAATGTGTAGTTTGATATTAGTTTACTTTCTGCAAGTTAGAAATATTAAATTGCTCATGACATTTTCAGTTACCTCCGAAAGCCATAGCTGGACTAATGGCGAGGGATTGAATTATGAATGTGTAGTTTGATATTAGTTTACTTTCTACAAGTTAGATATCAAGTTACTCAAGTTGTTTATGGTTACCTCCGAAAACCATAGCTGGACTAATGGTGAGGGATCAGAAGATAAGTTGATGTAATTTGATTTAGATTTACTTTGTTGCAACTTTTGGATTTCTTTAAGCATAGTTTCTTTTGTGTTTGAACAACAGCAAGAATAATGAGTTTCATGATCAGTAGTTCATTGTTTATTTGAATAGAGTAGTGATGCAATTTCATTTTCTTTGAAGAATTAATTTTTTCATTGTGTGTTTTTAAAATTATTTTGAAGTTTGGAAAATCATTAGAAAGACATTGTTGTCTTGAATATTTGCCTCCATACTTGTTTTTCATAATTTCATAAAAATCCAAAAACGACCAAAAATTAAGAGATAGGTTATCTTGCACATATAGTGCGCCACATTTCATCAGCTTACGAATCCCGGATTGATAAATTAATGTAGCAATTTAGGACACACTAAATTGACGAAACATTTTGGCGCCGTTGCCAGGGAAGTGTAACTAGGTAGCCAATTTCTTAAAAGAAAAAAACAAAATAATAAAAGAAGGGAAAACTTGATAATTTCTTGAAGTATGCTCTCCTCTTGCACCTAGTGTGATCTGGAGGATCAGAAAAGAGAATTATTGGTTTAGTAATTTCTTAAGTATGCTCTCTTCTTGCACCTAGTGTGATCTGGAAGATCAGAAAGAGAATTATTATCCCTACTTTAAAAGAAAAAAAAAATGACATGCATAGAGCAAGAGATTATAGGGGAAGGTTTATAGCTAAAGCCAAGAGTTCGATTTTCACAACTCCATCTTCTTCAAGGCATAGACAAGAATCACCACCATCTACCCCTAGCCTTAAGATTTTTGAAATTCAAGGAGCAGCTGAATTAGAGGATTCTCCTATACCACCTACTAAATCTCATTTAGAAAAGGAAGAGACTCCCTCTCATCCTCCCTTGATAGAAGAACTAGAGGAATTTAAGGACTCTAAAGAAAATATCATGGCAGAGGAAATAATAGATGGATTTGGAGGTATAGGTAGAGGTAGAGGAGAAGGAAACAATGGAGACAACAATGGTGAAGGAAATAATGGAAGAAATAGGGAAGGAGACAACTTGTTTGGATTCCCTATAGTTGATGAGGAAACTCATACAACGATGAAAAATATCTCACCATCTGTCCTCCCTAAATTTTATGGATTGCGAAGTGAGGATCCTGAAACATTTTTGTTTGAGTTTGAAGTTGTGTGCCGAACTTATGACTATATGGAAGACTCTCAAAAACTCAAACTGTTTCCTTCAACATTGAAGGGAGCTACTTTGAAATGGTTCATGGGATTAGCCACTCAATCTATTAGGACTTGGAATGATATGAAACAAACATTTTTGGATATATATTTGGACTATTGTATTCCCACCAATCACAAGGATGAGGTATTCAAAATGATGCAAAAAGAAGATGAAAATTTGGAAGACTTAATTGAAATATTTCAATACAACTTGAAAAGAGCAAAGATGAGCAACTTAGATGATGAAACCTTGAAAGCCCTCATATTAAAAGCCATTAGAGATGAATGGATAGATATTTTAAACATGATGGGGAAAGGAGACATTTCTCAACTCCCACTTCGTGACATAACAGAACTATGTGTCCATCTCTCAAGAGGAAAATCTAAAACAGGAAAAGGGTCTAGGGATCCTTCTCTTATTAGGGCTAACAAATCTGCAACTGGATCAGTAAGTAGGGCAGAGATTGGTAACATGCTTGATGAATTCAAAACTGATATCTTAGGGAGCCTTAGTGAACAACTAGACACCCTTAAAATCCAAAACAAGCAGAAAGCAGAAACAAATGCTTTAGCCATCTTTTGTCCGAAATGTAGGAAGAAACATGCTTTAAGGGAATGTCCCTTGGATGAAAAAGTTGTAGAAACATGTATGATTTTCTCAGAGAATCATGAGATCAAGGATTGTCCTTCAATTCCTGGACTCAAAGCTATTTTTCAAGAAGACCCAAATTCAGTAGAATCTCTATGTTTTGTTGCAAGAAGACCTTGGCAGGGACAACAAACTCAAGGGTTTAACAACCCTATGAATCTTCAAACCCCACCAAATTGGAATCCTTGGCAATAACCTTGGCCCCAACATCAAAATCCATATCAACCATGGGTACAAGGGATGCAAAATCCTTATGGGAGATTTGCTCAATTTTATCAATATCCTCCATCTTTTCAAAATCAACAAGCTCCACAACTTCCAAACACAAATCCACAACTTTCATTTCCATTTCCACAACAACAACCTTCTCAACAAAATCGAAATCCTCAACTCATGCTCCCATACCAACAAAAGACAAATCAAATTCCAGCTCAGCCATTGCCAAATCCTAACAATAAAAATCCTCAGAATACTTACATGATAGAAGGACAACAATTTCCTACCTATATGATTGTTCCTCTCAATGATGTACAACTCAGATCTGGTAGAGTTTTAGAAAAATCTTCTATAGATGACCTAGAACAGGATACCTCTGAGGAGGACTCTCTTGAAGCCAATAAGGGTTCTGAAGAAGTATCTCTTCAAAACTCAAATATTCAAAAAGAAAAAGAAAAGTTAACACCCACAACTCCTATAGTTGAGCAACCTGCATCTTCATCTACACCTCCTTTTCCTGAAAGACTACAAATTGAAAAGGGGGTGGAAAAACAAATCTTGTTGCCTAACTATGATTTTCTAGATGAATTGAGGAATGTTTGTATCAAGATTCCCTTGCTACAAGCAATTCGAGAGATTCCTATTCTAGAAAAAACAATAAAGGAGTTGAGTTTCAAAAGACCAGGAAGGAAACTAAAAGACACAAGAAGAATCCACCTGGTAGGAAAAATTGCAGATATTATGATGGGAAAAATTACCATGCAGAAGTATGTAGATCCAGGAAGTCCAATTTTCAAGACACATATAAATGGGATAGAAATTCCAAACACATTGATTGACTTAGGGGTTGCTATTAACATTATGAGTAGACAGACTATGGACCAGCTAAAACTTCCTAACCTTCTTTTTACACCTACTTTACTGCAACTTGCAGATCGATCAATTATTAAACCAGATGGTGTATTAGAAGATATTTCAATCTCCTTAGATTCTTGGGAATATCCGGTAGATTTTATGATTTTGACTCCCAAGAGTAATCTAGGAGGGCACCCACTTATCTTAGGAAGACCTTGGCTAGCCACAGCTGATGCTTTTATTAGTTGTAGATCTGGAGATATGTACATTTCTAATGGTAATTCGACAAAGAAATTCAATTTGTATCCTACAACAAAAGTAATTACAGAATTAGGAGACAATGAATGGGTCGATGATGAGGACATTATACAACCTATCTTTACCATTTCGGAAATTAGTGAGGATAGTCAAATTCTGAACACATTAGAAAATTTTGAGACATCTTCAGAATATGACCCCACACAATTTCAGTTGGAATCTGACATAGAATATTTATCATCAAGACAAATGTCTCTTTACTCTATGGAAGAGTTTGGTAGTTCTACCATTGAGATTTTTTCAGGAAAAACATTGAATATCAACAAACATTTGGAAAAGTCACAACAAAAAGAACTAATCAAAATCTTGCAAAAACATTCTACTGCATTTGCATGGGAGTATACTGACATGAAAGGTATTGATCCTAAGACTTGCATCCATCATATCTATATTGAGGAAAACAGTAGACCAATCAGACAACCTCAAAGAAGGATGAATCCAAATCTTAGGAGATAGTGAAAGAAGAGCTCCAAAAACTACTCAATGTAAACTTCATTTATCCAATTTCAGATAGCCGATGGGTTTCTCCTCTGGTTATAGTACCTAAAAAGAATGGTAAATGGAGGGTATGCATTGATTACAGGGAATTGAACAAAGCAACTTTGAAGGATCACTTTCCTTTGCCTTTTATCGATCGGGTATTAGATACATTAGCAGGTAAAAAGTACTTTTCATTTTTGGATGGTTTTAGTGGCTATAATCAAATTCAGGTAGCACCTGAAGATCAAGATAAGACCACATTTACTTGTCCATGGGGAACTTTTGCCTACCGAGTGCTTTCTTTTGGGTTATGTAATGCACCTGCAACATTCCAAAGAGCAGTACTAGGAATTTTTTCTGATCTAATCCATGATTGTGTAGAGGTTTATATGGATGATTTTACAGTTTATGGTAATTCATTTGAAGACGCATTAGAAAATTTGGAAAATTTTCTTATAAGATGTAAAGAAACAAACCTTTCATTAAGCCATGAAAAATGCTTTATGATGTTTACTGAAGGGATTGTTTTGGGGCATCATATTTCAGGAGATGGGATTAAGGTTGATAGATCAAAAGTTGAAGTCATCTCCAAGTTACCTATTCCAAATTGTCAAAGAGATGTTAGAGGTTTTCTAGGATTTACTGGTTATTATAGAATATTTATAGAAAAATTCACTAAAATAGCATCTCCACTCTTCAAATTGCTTGCAAAAGACTATGAATTTAAATGGGATCCTGATTGTCAATTAGCCTTTGAAACTTTGAAAACAAGAATATCTGAAGCACCTATCTTGAGAGGACCAAATTGGAAACTCCCTTTCCATATTTCTACAGATGCTTCAGATACAGCTCTAGGAGCTGTGTTGGGTCAAAAAGATTTAGTTTCTTATGCCATTTATTATACCAGTAAAAATTTGACTCCCATAGAGTTGAATTATACTGTGACTGAAAAAGAGTTTTTAGCTGTTGTTCATGCAATTAATAAGTTTAGACATTACATAACAGGCTATGAAACTTTTATTCATACTGACCATTCTGCAATTAGATATTTAATGAAAAACCTGTTACTAATGGCAGAGTGACAAGATAGCTCTTACTTTTGCAAGAATTCAATATTACTGTGTTGGATAGACCAGGAAAACAAAATACAGTAGCTGATTTCTTGTCTAGGATTCAGAATACTAAAGAAGATTCTCTTGTAGAGGATAAGTTTCCTGATGAATACTTGTTTGCAGTAACTATTAAGACTCCTTGGTATGCAAATATTGCTAACTATTTGGTTACAGGGAAACTGCCTTCACATTTATTTCCAAGTGAAAAACGGAAAATTATTCAGGAGAGTTCAAAATATTCATGGATTTCTAACGAATTGTTTAAAACAGGGCCAGATCTTGTGATCAGAAGATGTGTTAGGGAGGATGAAATGCCTGATATTCTTAAGGCATGTCATGATGAACCATGCGGCGGACACTTTGTAGACAAAAGGACGGCCTATAAAATCCTCTCTTTAGGATATTATTGGCCTTCCCTCTTCAAAGATGCAAAACAATATGTCAAAAGGTGTGACAGCTGCCAAAGAGTAGGGAAACCTACCCTTTCAAATGAAATGCCATTGCGAACACAGGTACTCATTGAACCCTTTGAAAAATGGGCTTTAGATTTCATTGGACCTATTAATCCACCATCTAAGCAAAAGAAGTATATATTGGTTTGTATTGATTATGTTACTAAATGGGTAGAAGCCAAAGCATTAGTATCTGCTACTGAAAATTCAGTTGTTCATTTTCTTTATGAGGATATTTTTACTCGCTTTGGTGTTCAAAGAGAAATTGTGACAGATCAGGGGAGCCAATTCACATCCAATTTGGTGGAGAAGTTGATGGAAGAATACAAAATCAAGCACAGAAGATCTACTCCTTACCATCCGCAAGAAAATGGTCAAGTGGAGTCTACCAACAAAGTTCTTGAAAGTATCATCACCAAAACTGTTCATCTACATAGAAGAGATTGGGCAGAAAGGCTTCCTGAAGCCTTGTGGGCCTACAGAACTACATGGAGGAATACAACAGGACATTCTCCCTATGAACTTGTTTATGGAAAAGAAGTCTTGCTCCCCATTGAGTTCCAAGTCAAGACCTTCAAGATAGCAGTTCAGTTGGGGATGGACTTATCAGAAGCCCAAAAGCATAGAATGGAGCAATTAAATGAGCTAGATGAGATCATACAAGAAGCAATTTTAAGAACTGATCTAGTTCAATATAAAAGAGCTAAATGGCATGACAAGTACATCAAAGAGAAGAAGTTTCAAGAAGGAGATTGGGCATTGTTATTTGATTCCAAGTTTAAAGATTTTCAAGGAAAATTTTAGACTCATTAGCTTGGGCCATATGAGATTGACAAGATCGTTAGCAATGGAGCGGTAAGAATCAAGACCATTGATGAGTTTCAAACTCCTCTTATTTTGAATGGCCACAGATTGAAAGTTTATCATAAGCCACTCTCAAAAGAGGATTTTGTCAAAATGTTTCAAGAAAATTCTGCAATCAGGCTGGTACAGAAGAATTCTTCTTCTCCACCAGCCTAGCTTTTGTTCTTTCAATTAAAAAAATAAAAATAAAAATAAAAATAATATTTTGTATAAGCCTGAAAACCAATCACTGATTGGCAGTCTTATACAGAAAATGTAGGGTGAAAATCAGGAACACCTGACATCCTATATTTTCCAAAAAAAAAAAAAATCTCTCTTTCATTTCACAAGTTTTGTAATCACCCATTCCACTTCATTCCACTTCATTTCACTCCATTCCACTTCATTTTATCTATTTCATTCCATTTCACCAATAAAATTCTTTTTCATGACCATTTCCATCTAGTCATTTGTCATCCGTTCATTTTCATTCACCCAAATAATAGCTGTGTCAGTTTCCGCAGCTGACTCCAGTTTCCGCAGCCAGAAGCAGATTCCGCAGCTACCACTCTGTTTTCAAAAGAATGTACAGCCATATGTTATTTCCATAATCATGAAATTAAATGTAGGTGAGAGGACCAATTATGAAGACATGGGACATTCAAGATACCAATGAGGAGCAACTAATTGAAGACCAAGGAAAAAGGCAAAGATTCCAAGGTATGAGTAAAATTTATTTCAAATAGCATTGAAAACACATTTTTATATAGTTATGAACCATAAGCTCCATTATGTGCAATGATTATATTGACAAACTCCGTAACCCTTTCACGATCTCCATATGATCCTCCCACATTCATTTTCAAACGGTCCCATAATTAAACCTCCGATCTTCACTCAAACTCCGATACTCCACCTGTGACAATGAGACGTAGTTGATTTGACTACGGCTTCTTTCAGCCGCATAAAATCCATAGTCGTTGTTTAAACGTGCTTACATTTATTTTGCAGTCACCAAATTTCAAACACTGCCGGATGTGTTATACTCTTCCTATTGTTATACTAATCTCACAGCCACATTTCTGTCATGCTCATGTAACCCTTCTCTATTCCGCTTCACTCCATTTCATTCTCTGTTACGCTACAGTCTGTATACCCACTCTCTGATATCTACCTACAGCCATTGTGCTCATTTCCGTGCATTCAGCTGTTCTACTTCCATTGAACCCTCCTCACGCAGGCAAGTTTTTGAAGAGAAGAAAGAAGGATGGGTAAATTGATAAGAGCAGAACCAGAAGGACCTAAATTCATGGAAGGATATCTGCAAGTCAGGGATATATTGAAGAAAGCAAAGTGGCTGCGGTCTATCCAAAAGTTCAGAGGCTACCATAAAGAAGTGACAAAAGCATTTGCAAGGTCGTTCAATGGCCTGGAGGTAGAGATTGGAGACCTTAAGTTCATGGTGAATGAGGCATCTATAACAACTGCCACGGAACTTCCTCAAGAGGGTGAACGATGGTTTAAGAACAAAAGCGTTAGTGATGAAGCTTGGAGAATAATCTTACGAAACCAAGGTATGGACATAACCATTTTTAAAAGAGGAATTCCTGTTCATGCTTTGAAAGAGGAATGGGCTACTTTGCTGCTAGTTGTTCAAAAATTCATCACCTGTGAAGGCCGTTTTGGGTCCATATATATGTACCATACCAGATTGCTGATGAATTTTCTAGATAATCAAACTCTCAATCTCCCATATTTTCTATTAAATAGTTTGAAGAAAATGTATGTGACTGTTCAGAAGCATTTAGGGGATGTAGAACCACATCTATATCACCATGGTATTGTAAAAATTTTGATTGAAAAAGAGTTAAAGGAGAAGAAGGACACATGGGAACAATTTCTGATTAGAAATTTCTTTGAGGAACCTCAAGAAATTCCTGAAGGTAGCACATCAAGAAGGAGTAGGAGAAAAAGAACAAATGATGAAACTCAAATTACTCCTACTACTACAATTGAAAGAACTAGTAGGGAAGAGAGGTTGTCAAAAAGGAAGAAGAAAGAAACCAAGGGTAAAAAGCCAATAACACCAAAAGAGAGAAAGAGTATTGAGGCTATACATCAAACCCCTTCTTCCGAAGAAGAAGATCATCAAGTGTTATCTGAAAGATTGGTTCATCTTCAAGAACAGTTATCTATAGCCAAGAAGAAAGAGAAAGGAAAACAAAAGCAAAAGGACAGTGGTCCACAGCGTGTGAGAAGAAGTTCCAGACTTAAGGGGAAATTGCGGAAAACACAAATGAAAGGACCCCATTTCATCGATTTGGGAGAAGAAACATCTGAACAATCCCTAGCTAACCATAGTCCATCTCACTCTCAGTCAGTTAGTGAACCTGGTTCATTTCATTCTCAGTCAGACATTGAACATAGTCCATCCCATTCTCAGCAAGATGTTGATGTGAGCCCTTCTCAGCCAGATTTTGAAGACAACTCTCCTTCACGGAATTTTGGGGACAACCCAATAAAAATGACACCTGATATAGACCCTAAGCAGCAAGAAGTATATGATTATATAGAATATTTAGAAAAAGCAGCTATAGTTCCCATTACTTCATCCATTCAGCCTCACATATCACAAAATGATCTAGTCCAATCACTGAAACAGGAAATCTTTGAGCTAGAGCTTTTAAATAGACACATTAAAAATGAAAATGAGACATTGAAGGAACAAAGAAAATTGGACAAAATCATTCATGATAATACCATGCTACATCTGGGAATATGGCAGAAGAAGAACAAGAAATTGAAAAATAAATGCCAGAAGTTAAGCAGAGCACTAGTTAATATCAAATTTAGATGCTTAATGAAGAAGCCCAGGATGTTAGCAACACCAAGGAAGAAGAGGAGAGGATTGGATGTACTGGCTGAAGTGTCAAGGCATATGAACTGAAGAAGGATTATCAAAATTTTGGTTGCATGAGGACATGCAACACCTTCACAGTGGGGGTATGTTGAGTCTCAAATCTGCATTTTTCTTATACATCTTCCTAGACCTTTTTCATTCACCCGAGCCTTCCAAGTTGTCAATATCATTGTATATTAATTGCAAAAGAGCATCTAAAATGGTTTTTAACTATATTTTGTGTCTGCTGTTTGATTTAGATTTTTTCTCATTTAGCTGCGGAATCTTGCCACTTTCCACAGCTGCTGCAACTTTCCGCAGCCATTTTGTGAAAGTCTATGTTACAGGTGTCTTCAGGAAAAACGAGCCACATGGGCAAGTCAGAAATGATGTCGACATGGATCGTGTCCTATTGGCTCGAGCAAATTCACCTAAGGAGGCTGCGGTCAAAGGTGGCCAAGTGGAAGTCAACTGTAGAGTCCCATGGTGACAGGACTCTGTTTCTCGTCACGTGAAGATTTATATGGCCGTTTCTGAATTGCGGGAGACAAATCAACACTTGTACATGGCTCCATAAGCCGAATTCAACATCCACTCTTCTTAGATTTACTCCTCAACGCGGCCATGATCCTAGATCTCTGGACGTAATGGTTTACGTGTTCTCTATCAGCACAAACTTTAGGGAATTAGTTATGTTACCTTTGTTATAAATAACGCGTTTGCATACGCACATTAGATTAGCCTCCAGATAGTTCTGTAATGTAATTACGTTGCCACTGTGCCGTAATATCACCTTTCTGTTATGACTGCATTTTAATATATAAGAAGACTCTGTTTCCAAGTGTAATTCGTACTTGAAAGATGTTGCCAAGGCTGGTGTAGAGGGCCCCTGCACACGCTGAGGTTTTGTGCATTATTGTATAGTTCTTGTTTTATTTCTTTAAGCTCATTGTGCCATAAGTCATTCATGTGTTTATACATTACATCTTTCATGGTATTTATGCTTCATCTCTGTTTATAATCTTTCATGCTTTACATCTTACTTCTGTCCACAATCTTTCATGTTTTTATGTTGTTGTTAACTGATCAGTGTTTCTGTTTCAGATTACAAATAGGCAGCCCAGGCATTTGCATAACTTTTTGACTAATGAAATGGAATTAATATTGTTTTGCTGCTAATTTACTTTTCTTAGTTTCTGTTTAATTTCATTACTGCTTTGTTTATTTCAGTCTTGCTCATTTGCTTCAGTAGTTAGATTTAGAAATATTAAATTGCTCATGACATCTTCAGTTACCTCCGAAAGCCACAGCTGGACTGATGGTGAGGGATTGAATTATGAATGTGTAGTTTGATATTAGTTTACTTTCTGCAAGTTAGATATATTAAATTTCTCATGACATCTTCAGTTACCTTCGAAAGCCACAGCTGGACTGATGGTGAGGGATTGAATTATGAATGTGTAGTTTGATATTAGTTTATTTTCTGCAAGTTAGATATCAGGTTACTCAAGTTGTTTATGGTTACCTCCGAAAATCATAGTTGGACTAATGATGAGGGATCAGAAGATAAGTTGATGTAATTTGATTTAGATTTACTTTGTTGCAACTTTTGGATTTCTTTAAGCATAGTTTCTTTTGTGTTTGAACAACAGCAAGAATAATGAGTTTCATGATCAGTAGTTCATTGTTTGTTTGATTAGAGTAGTGATGCAATTTCATTTTCTTTGAAGAATTAATTTTGTCATTGTGTGTTTTTAAAATTCTTTTGAAGTTTGGAAAATCATTAGAAAGACATTGTTGTCCTGAATATTTGTCTCCATACTTGTTTTTCAGAATTTCATAAAAAATCCAAAAACGACCAAAAAGTAAGAGATAGGTTATCTTGCACATATAGTGCGCCACACTTCATCAGCTTACGAATCCCGGATTGATAAATTAATGTAGCAATTTAGGACACACTAAATTGACCAAACATTTTGGCGCCATTGCCGGGGAAGTGTAACTAGGTAGCCAATTTCTTTAAAAAAAAAACAAAATAATAAAAGAAGGGAAAACTTGATAATTTCTTGAAGTATGCTCTCCTCTTGCACCTAGTGTGATCTGGAGGATCAGAAAAGAGAATTATTGGTTTAGTAATTTCTTAAGTATGCTCTCTTCTTGCACCTAGTGTGACCTGGAAGATCAGAAAGAGAATTATTATCCCTACTTAAAAAAAAAATGACATGCATAGAGCAAGAGATTCTAGGGGAAGGTTTATAGCTAAAGCCAAGAGTTCGATTTTTACAACTCCATCTTCTTCAAGGCATAGACAAGAATCACCACCATCTACTCCTAGCCTTAAGATTTTTGGAATTCAAGGAACAGCTGAATTAGAGGATTCTCCTATACCACCTACTAAATCCCATTTAGAAAACAAAGAGACTCTCTCTCATCCTCCCTTGATAGAAGAACTAGAGGAATTTAAGGACTCTAAAGAAACTATCATGGCAGAGGAAGTAATAGATGGAGGTAGAGGTAGAGGTAGAAGAGGAGGAAACAATGGAGACAACAATGGTGGAGGAAATAATGGTAGAAATAGGGAAGGAGACAATTTGTTTGGATTCCCTATAGTTGATGAGGAAACTAATGCAACAATGAAAAATATCTCACCATCTGTTCTCCCTAACTTTTATGGATTGCGAAGTGAGGATCCTGAAACATTTCTGTTTGAGTTTGAAGTTGTGTGCCAAACTTATGACTATATGGAAGATTCTCAAAAACTCAAACTGTTTCCTTCAACATTGAAGGGATCTGCTTTGAAATGGTTCATGGGATTAGCCACTCAATCTATTAGGAATTGGAATGATATGAAACAAAAAATTTTGGACAGATACTTGGACTATTGTATGCCCACCAATCACAAGGATGAGGTATTCAAAATGATGCAAAAAGAAGATGAAAATTTGGAAGACTTACTTGAAATATTTCAATACAACTTGAAAAGAGCAAAGATGAGCAACTTAGATGATGAAACCTTAAAAGCCCTCATATTAAAATCCATTAGAGATGAATGGATAGATATTTTAAACATGATGGGGAAAGGAGACATTTCTCAACTTCCACTTCGTGACATAACAGAACTATGCGTCCATCTCTTGATATGAAACAAAAAATTTTGGATAGATACTTGGACTATTGTATGCCCATCAATCACAAGGATGAGGTATTCAAAATGATGCAAAAAGAAGATGAAAATTTGGAAGACTTACTTGAAAGATTTCAATACAACTTGAAAAGAGCAAAGATGAGCAACTTAGATGATGAAACCTTGAAAGCCCTCATATTAAAAGCCATTAGAGATGAATGGATAGATGTTTTAAACATGATGGGGAAAGGAGACATTTCTCAACTTCCACTTCGTGACATAACAGAACTATGTGTCCATCTCTCAAGAGGAAAATCTAAAACAGGAAAAGGGCCTAGGGATCCTTCTCTTATTAGGGCTAACAAATGTGCAACTGGATCAGTAAGTAGGGCAGAGATTGGTAATATGCTTGATGAGTTCAAAACTGATATCTTAGGGAGCCTTAGTGAACAACTAGACACCCTTAAAATCCAAAACAAGCAGAAAGCAGAAACAGATGCTTTAGCCATCTTTTGTTCGAAATGTAGGAAGAAACATGCTTTAAGGGAATGTCCCTTGGATGCAAAAGTTGTAGAAACATGTATGATTTGCTCAGAGAATCATGAGATCAAGGATTGTCCTTCAATTCCTGGACTCAAAGCTGTCTTTCAAGAAGACCCAAATTCGGTAGAATCTCTCTGTTTTGTTGCAAGAAGACCTTGGCAGGGACAACAAACTCAAGGGTTTAACAACCCTATGAATTTTCAAACCCCACCAAATTGGAATCCTTGGCAACAACCTTGGCCCCAACATCAAAATTCATATCAGCCATGAGTACAAGGGATGCAAAATCCTTATGGGAGATTTGATCAATTTTATCAATATCCTCCATCTTTTCAAAATCAACAAGCTCCACAACTTCCAAACCCAAATCCACAACTTTCATTGCCATTTCCACAACAACAACCTTCTCAACAAAATCCAAATCCTCAACTCATGCTCCCATACCAACAAAATACAAATCAACTTCCAGCTCAGCCATTGCCAAATCCTAACAATAAAAATCCTCAGAATACTTACATGATAGAAAGACAACAATTTCCTACCTATATGATTGTTCCTCTCAATGATGTACAACTCAGATCTGGTAGAGTTTTAGAAAAACCTTCTATAGATGACCTAGAGCAGGATACCTCTGAGGAGGACTCTCTTGAATCCAATAAGGGTTCTGAGGAAGTATCTCTTCAAAACTCAAATATTCAAAAAGAAAAAGAAAAGTTAACACCCACAACTCCTATAGTTGAGCAACCTGCATCTTCATCTACACCTCCTTTTCCTGAAAGACTACAAATTTACAAGGGGGTGGAAAAACAAATCTTGTTGCCTAACTATGATTTTCTAGATGAATTGAAGAATGTTTGTATCAAGATTCCCTTGCTACAAGCCATTCGAGAGATTCCTATTCTAGCAAAAACAATAAAGGAGTTGAGTTTCAAAAGACCAGGAAGGAAACTAAAAAACACAAGAAGAATCCACCTGGTAGGAAAGATTGCAGATATTATGATGGGAAAAATTACCATGCAGAAGTATGTAGATCCAGGAAGTCCAATTGTCAAAACACATATAAATGGGATAGAAATTCCAAACACATTGATTGACTTAGGGGCTGCTATTAACATTATGAGTAGACAGACTATGGACCAACTAAAACTTCCTAACCTTCTTTTTACACCTACTTTACTGCAACTTGCAGATCGATCAATTATTAAACCAGATGGTGTATTAGAAGATATTTCGGTCTCCTTAGATTCTTGGGAATATCCAGTAGATTTTATGATTTTGACTCCCAAGAGTAATCTAGGAGGGCACCCACTTATCTTAGGAAGACCTTGGCTAGCCACAGCTGATGCTTTTATTAGTTGTATATCTGGGGATATGTACATTTCTAATGGTAATTCGACAAAGAAATTCAATTTGTATCCTCCAGCAAAAGCAATCACAGAAGTAGGAGACAATGAATGGGTCGATGATGAGGACACTATACAACCTGTCTTTACCATTTCGGAAATTAGTGAGGATAATCAAATTCTGAACACATTAGAAAATTTTGAGACATCTTCAGAATATGACCCCACACAATTTCAGATGGAATCTGAAATAGAATATTTATCATCAAGACAAATGTCTCTTTACTCTATGGAAGAGTTTGGTAGTTCTACCATTGAGATTTTTCCAGGAAAAACATTGAATATCAACAAACATTTGGAAGAGTCACAACAAAAAGAACTAATCAAAATCTTGCAAAAACATTCTACTGCATTTGCATGGGAGTATACTGACATGAAAGGTATTGATCCTAAGACTTGCATCCATCATATCTATATTGAGGAAAACAGTAGACCAATTAGACAACCTCAAAGAAGGATGAATCCAAATCTTAGGGAGATAGTGAAAGAAGAGCTCCAAAAACTACTCAATGTAAGCTTCATTTATCCAATTTCAGATAGCCGATGGGTTTCTCCTTTGGTTATAGTACCTAAAAAGAATGGTAAATGGAGGGTATGCATTGATTACAGGGAATTGAATAAAGCAACTTTGAAGGATCACTTTCCTTTGCCTTTTATCGATCAAGTATTAGATACATTAGCAGGTAAAAAGTACTTTTCATTTTTGGATGGTTTTAGTGGCTATAATCAAATTCAGGTAGCACCTGAAGATCAAGATAAGACCACATTTACCTGTCCATGGGGGAATTTTTCCTATCGAGTGCTTCCTTTTGGGTTATGTAATGCACCCGCAACATTCCAAAGAGAAGTACTAGGAATTTTTTCTGATCTAATCCATGATTGTGTAGAGGTTTATATGGATGATTTTACGGTTTATGGTAATTCATTTGAAGAGGCATTAGAAAATTTGGAAAAAGTTCTTATAAGATGTAAAGAAACAAACCTTTCATTAAGCCATGAAAAATGCTTTATGATGTTTACTGAAGGGATTGTTTTGGGACATCATATTTCAGGAGATGGGATTAAGGTTGATAGATCAAAAATTGAAGTCATCTCCAAGTTACCTATTCCAAATTGTCAAAGAGATGTTAGAATTTTTCTAGGATTTACTGGTTACTATAGAAGATTTATAGAAAACTTCACTAAAATAGCATCTCCACTCTTAAAATTGCTTACAAAAGACTGTGAATTTAAATGGGATCCTGATTGTCAATCAGCTTTTGAAACTTTGAAAACAAGAATATCTGAAGCACCTATCTTGAGAGGACCAAATTGGAAACTCCCTTTCCATATTTCTATGGATGCTTCAGATACAGCTCTAGGAGCTGTGTTGGGTCAAAAATATTTAGTTCCTTATGCCATTTATTATACCGGTAAAAATTTGACTCCCACAGAGTTGAACTATACTGTGACTGAAAAAGAGTTTTTAGCTGTTGTTCATGCAATTAATAAGTTTAGACATTACATAACAGGCTATGAAACTTTTATTCATACTGACCATTATGCAATTAGATATTTAATGAAAAAACCTGTTACTAATGGCAGAGTGACAAGATGGCTCTTACTTTTGCAAGAATTCAATATTACTGTGTTGGATAGACCAGGAAAACAAAATACGGTAGCTGATTTCTTGTCTAGGATTCAGAATACTAAAGAAGATTCTCCTGTAGAGGATAAGTTTCCTGATGAATACTTGTTTGCAGTAACTATTAAGACTCCTTGGTATGTAGATATTGCTAACTATTTGGTTACAGGGAAACTACCTTCACATTTATTTCCAAGTGAAAAATGAAAAATTATTCAGGAGAGTTCAAAATATTCTTGGATTTCTAACGAATTGTTTAAAACAGGGCCAGATCTTGTGATCAGAAGATGTGTCAGGGAAGATGAAATGCCTGATATTCTTAAGGCATGTCATGATGAACCATGCGGCGAACACTTTGCGGACAAAAGGACGGCCTATAAAATCCTTTCTTTGGGATATTATTGGCCTTCCCTCTTCAAAGATGCAAAACAATATGTCAAAAGGTGTGATAGCTGCCAAAGAGGAGGGAAACCTACCCTTTCAAATGAAATGCCATTGCAAACACAGGTACTCATTGAACCCTTTGAAAAATGGGCTTTAGATTTCATTGGACCTATTAATCCACCATCTAAACAAAAGAAGTATATATTGGTTTGTACTAATTATGTTACTAAATGGGTAGAAGCCAAAGCATTAGTATCTGCTACTGAAAATTCAGTTGTTCATTTTCTTTATGAGGATATTTTTACTCGCTTTGGTGTTCCAAGAGAAATTGTGACAGATCAGGAAGCCAATTCACATCCAACTTGGTGGAGAAGTTGATGGAAGAATACAAAATCAAGCACAGAAGATCTACTCCTTACCATCCGCAAGCAAATGGTCAAGTGGAATCTACAAACAAAGTTCTTGAAAGTATCATCACCAAAACTGTTCATCTACATAGAAGAGATTGGGCAGAAAGGCTTCCTGAAGCCTTGTGGGCCTACAAAACTACATGGAGAAATACAACAGGACATTCTCCCTATGAACTTGTTTATGGGAAAGAAGTCCTGCTCCCCATTGAGTTCCAAGTCAAGACCTTCAAGATAGTAGTTCAATTGGGGATGAATTTATCAGAAGCCCAAAAGCATAGAATGGAGCAATTAAATGAGCTAGATGAGATCAGACAAGAGGCAATTCTAAGAACTGATCTAGTTCAATATCAAAGAGCTAAATGGCATGACAAGTACATCAAAGAGAAGAAGTTTCAAGAAGGAGATTGGGCATTGTTATTTGATTCCAAGTTTAAAGATTTTCAAGGAAAATTTCGGACTCATTGGCTTGGGCCATATGAGATTGACAAGATCTTTAGCAATGGAGCGGTAAGAATCAAGACCATTGATGAGTTTCAAACTCCTCTTATTGTGAATGGCCACAGATTGAAATTTTATCATAAGCCACTCTCAAAAGAGGATTTTGTCAAAATGTTTCAAGAAAATTCTACAATCAGGCTGGTACAGGAGAATTCTTCTTCTCCACCAGCCTAGCTTTTGTTCTTTCAGTTAAAAAAATAAAATAAAAAATAACATAAAATTGTATAAGCCTGAAAACCAATCACTGATTGGCAGTCTTATACAGAAAATATAGGGTGAAAATCAGGAACACCTGACACTCTATATTTTCCAAAAAAAATCTCTCTTTCATTTCACAAGTTTTGTGACCACCCATTCCACTTCATTCCACTTCATTTCACTTCATTTCACTCCATTCCACTTCATTTTATCTATTTCATTCCATTTTCACCAATAAAATTCTTTTTCATGACCATTTCCATCTATTCATTTGTCATCCGTTCATTTTCATTCACCCAAATAATAGTTATATCAGTTTCCGCAACTGACATCTGTTTCCGCAGTTGACACCAGTTTCCGCAACCAGAAGCAGATTCCGCAGCTACCACTCTGTTTTCAAAAGAATGTACAGCCAGATGTTATTTCCATAATCATGAAATTAAATGCAGGTGAGAGGACCAATTATGAAGACATGGGGCATTCAAGATACCAATGAAGAGAAACTAATTGAAGACCAAGGAAAAAGGCAAAGATTCCAAGGTATGAGTAAAAATTCATTTCAAATAGCATTGAAAACACATTTTTATATAGTTCTAAACCATAAGCTCCATCCATTATGTGCAATGATTATATTGAAAAATTCCATAACCCTTTCACGATCTCCATATGATCCTCCCGCATTCATTCTCAAACGGTTCCATAATTAAACCCCCGATCTTCACTCATACTCTGATATTCCACCGGTGACAATGAGACGTAGTTGATTTGACCACGGGCTCTTTCAGCCGCATAAAATCCATAGCCGTTGTTTAAACATGCTTACATTTATTTTGTAGCCACCAAATTTCAAAACACTGTCGGATGTGTTATACTCCTCCTATTGTTCTGTTAAACTCAGAGCCGTATCTCTGTCGTGCTCACGAAACCCCTCTCTGTTCTGCCTGAATCCATTTCATTCTTTGTTACACTACAGCCTGTATACCCACTCCCTGATATCTACCTACAGTCATTGTGCTCAGTTCTGTGCATTTAGCCATTCTACTTCCATTGAACCCTCACGCAGGCAAATTTTTGAAGAGCAGAAAGAAGGATGGGTAAATTGCTAAGAGCAGAACCAGAAGGACCTAAATTCATGGAGGGATATCCTCAAGTCAGGGATATATTGAAGAAAGCAAAGTGGCTGCGGTTTATCCAAAAGTTCAGAGGCTATCATAAAGAAGTGACAAAAGCATTTGCAAGGTCGTTCAATGGCCTGGAGGTAGAGATTGGAGACCTTAAGTTCACGGTGAATGAGGCATCTATAGCAACTGCCACGGAACTTCCTCAAGAGGGTGAACGATGGTTTAAGAACAAAAGCATTAGTGATGAAGCTTGGAGAATAATCTTACGAAACCAAGGTATGGACATAACCATTTTTAAAAGAGGAATTCATGTTCATGCTTTGAAAGAGGAATGGGCTACTTTGCTACTAGTTGTTCAAAAATTCATTACCTGTGAAGGCCGTTTTGGGTCCATGTATATGTACCATACCAGATTGCTGATGAATTTTCTAGATAATCAAACTCTCAATCTCCCATATTTTCTATTAAATAGTTTGAAGAAGATGTCTGTGACTGTTCAGAAACATTTAGGGGATGTAGAACCACATCTATATCACCAAGGTCTTGTAAAAATTTTGATTGAAAAAGAGTTAAAGGAGAAGAAGGACACATGGGAACAATTTTTGATTAGAAATTTCTTTGAGGAACCTCAAGAAATTCCTGAAGGTAGCACATCAAGAAGGAGTAGGAGAAAAATAACAAATGATGAAACTCAAAGTACTCCTACTACTACAATTGAAAGAACTAGTAGGGAAGAGAGACTGTCAAAAAGGAAGAAGAAAGAAACCAAGGGTAAAAATCCAATAACATCAAAAGAGAGAAAAAGTATTGAGGCTATACATCAAACCCCTTCTTTCGAAGAAGAAGATCATCAAGTGTTATCTGAGAGATTGGTTCATCTTCAAGAATAGTTATCTATAGCCAAGAAGAAAGAGAAAGGAAAACAAAAGCAAAAGGACAGTGGTCCACAGCGTGTGAGAAGAAGTTCCAGACTTAAGGGGAAATTGAGGAAAACACAAATGAAAGGACCCCATTTCATCGATTTGGGAGAAGAAACATCTGAACAATCCCCAGCTGACCATAGTCCATCTCACTCTCAGTCAGTTAGTGAACCTGGTTCATTTCATTCTCAGTCAGACATTGAGCATAGTCCATCCCATTCTCAGCAAGATGTTTATGTGAGCCCTTCTCAGCCAGATTTTGAAGATAACTCTCCTTCACGGCATTTTGGGGACAACCCAATAAAAATGACACCTGATATAGACCCCAAGCAGCAGGAAGTATATGATTATATAGAATCTTTAGAAAAAGCAGCTACAGGTCCCAGTACTTCGTCCATTCAGCCTCACACAGTACAAGATGATTTAGTCCAATCACTAAAACATGAAGTCTTTGAGCTAGAGCTTTTAAATAGACACATTAAAAATGAAAATGAGACATTGAAGGAACAAAGAAAATTGGACAAAATCATTCATGATAATACCATGCTACATCTGGGAATATGGCAGAAGAAGAACAAGAAATTGAAAAGGAAATGCCAGAAGTTAAGCAGAGCACTGGTTAATATCAAATTTAGATGCTTAATGAAAAAGCCTAGGATGTTAGCAACACCAAGGAAGAAGAGGAGAGGATTGGATGTACTGGCTGAGGTGTCAAGGCATATGAACTGAAGAAAGATTATCAAAATTTTGGTTGCATGAGGACATGCAACACCTTCACAGTGGGGGTATGTTGAGTCTCAAATCTGCATTGTTCTTATACATCTTCCTAGACCTTTTTCATTCACCTGAACCTTCCCAGTTGTCAATATCATTGTATATTAATTGCAAAAGAGCATCTAAAATGGTTTTTAACTATATTTTGTGTCTGTTGTTTGATTTAGATTTTTGCTCATTTAGCTGCGGAATCTTGCCACTTTCCGCAGCTGCTGCAACTTTCCGCAGCCATTTTGTGAAAGTATATGTTACAAGTGTCTTCAGGAAAAACGAGCCACATGGGCAAGTCAGAAATGATGTGGACATGGATCGTGTCCTATTGGCTCGAGCAAATTCACCTAAGGAGGCTGCGGTCAAAGGTGGCCAAGTGGAAGTCAACCGTAGAGTCCCACGGTGACAAGACTCTGTTTCTCGTCACGTGAAGATTTATATGGCCGTTTCTGAATTGCGGGAGACAAATCAACACCTGTACATGGCTCCATAAGCCGAATTCAACATCCACTCTTCATATATTTACTCCTCAACGCGGCCATGATCCTAGATCTCTGGACGTAATGGTTTACGTGTTCTCTATCAGCACAAACTTTAGGGAATTAGTTATGTTACCTTTGTTATAAATAACGTGTTTGCATACGCACATTAGATTAGCCTCCAGATAGTTCTGTAATGTAATTACGTTGCCACTGTGCCGTAATATCACCTTTCTGTTATGACTGCATTTTAATATATAAGAAGACTCTGTTTCCAAGCGTAATTCGTACTTGAAAGCTATTGCCAAGGCTGGTGTAGAGGGCCCCTGCACACGCTGAGGTTTTGTGCATTATTGTATAGTTCTTGTTTTATTTCTTTAAGCTCATTGTGCCATAAGTCATTCATGTGTTTATACATTACATCTTTCATGGTATTTATGCTTCATTTCTATTGATAATATTTCATGCTTTACATCTTACTTCTGTCCATAATCTTTCATGTTTTATGTTGTTGTTAATTGATCAGTGTTCCTGTTTCAGATTACAAATAGGCAGCCCGGGCATTTGCATAAATTTTTGACTAATGACATGGAATTAATATTGTTCTGCTGCTAATTTGCTTCTCTTAGTTTCTGTTTAATTTCAGTACTGCTTTGTTTATTTCAGTCTTGCTCATTTGCTTCAGTAGTTAAGATTTAGATATATTAAATTGCTCATGACATCTTCAGTTACCTCCGAAAGCCATAGTTGGACTAATGGCGAGGGATTGAATTATGAATGTGTAGTTTGATATTAGTTTACTTTCTGCAAATTAGAAATATTAAATTGCTCATGACATCTTCAGTTACCTCCGAAAGCCACAGCTGGACTGATGGTGAGGGATTGAATTATGAATGTGTAGTTTGATATTAGTTTACTTTCTGCAAGTTAGATATCGGGTTACTCAAGTTGTTTATGGTTACCTCCGAAAATCATAGCTGGACTAATGATGAGGGATCAGAAGATAAGTTGATGTAATTTGATTTAGATTTACTTTGTTGCAACTTTTGATTTTCTTTAAGCATAGTTTCTTTTGTGTTTGAACAACAACAAGAATAATGAGTTTCATGATCAGTAGTTCATTGTTTGTTTGATTAGAGTAGTGATGCAATTTCATTTTCTTTGAAGAATTAATTTTGTCATTGTGTGTTTTTAAAAATTCTTTTGAAGTTTGGAAAATCATTAGAAAGACATTGTTGTCTTGAATATTTGTCTCCATACTTGTCTTTTAGAATTTCACAAAAATCCAAAAACGACAAAAAGTAAGAGATAGGTTATCTTGCACATATAGTGCGCCACACTTCATCAGCTTACGAATCCTGGATTGATAAATTAATGTAGCAATTTAGGACACACTAAATTGACCAAACAATTATGTAGGAATGAAATAAAATATATAAATACACATAAACACAAATATGTAGGATAAATAAGACTTCATTTCATTAATACCAGATAACTGAAATATTCTTACAGACAAAATGGAAATAAACTAGCTAGGGCGCTACTAGCTTATCTGTGAGGAGAGATGTGGTGGCTACAGACCTATGAAATATGTTATAATGAGGGTAGAATGCCTATTTATTATTGAGAACCAATGGAAAATCCTAAACGTCCAAAAACCTAACCCTAGGACATAAAACACCAAACTATGGGCCCCGTTGGGGTAAATTGGTACATAAATTTCCCATAGTCGTAACTTTGGCATACGATCTTTGTTTGATGCACATGATACCTCATTAAAAATATCTATCTGATGACTACATTTCGGATAGAAAATATCAAGTCTCCAACTCATATTTTCCTGGAACGCCTTATCCCAAAAATGTCGTTTTGGGCCTCAAAATAGCTAGGACCCAAAACACTTAAAATAGTAAATTGCACAATTAAGGAAACCAAAAACTAAAAGAGGTGGAATAGGTGGGTGGCCCCAATATCCACCTGGATCATGACTACTCATACAAATATGACCAACATGGTTTACGATTGGGTGGAGTGTTTGAGGTTTGTAGCAATTTGGTGATTGTTTTGAAAAAAATAAGTGTTTCTTAGTATGATTATATTTTTTCATTGTGTTACTTCATGATTTTACACATTTTTATCATGGGTAATGAGTTAATTTATATTATCATGCTTCATAGTTATGTGCATGTGCCAATTTCATGATAGAATGCATCACACATATATGATAAATATTTTGTGAAATGAACTTATGGAAAAAAATTGATTTTAGGTTTGCATAGATAGTAATACAACCCAACAACTTGTTGGGGGTGTTGTTGTGTAATTTTATGGAAATGAGAGAATTCTGCTTAGAATTACTATATGAATATTTCAATTGTAAAATTTTCTATATATATGCACACATATATTGTGATTTGCACTGAGAATGGTGTAAAAAAAAGAGGGAAATGTATCTCCTTGGTTTTAATCCCTATGAATTTTTATGTAATTATATATCTGTTAAATAGGTTGGTGAGCCAATATGTTTTGGGATGGATAAACTATAGTGATCAAAGGTTGGAGAGCCTAAGGTTGTAATCTATACATAAAATGATTAAATAAAAATACATTTATAATTGTGATATGATATGGGTGATAACTATTGGAGGAATTAATTGCTTAATGAAAACAACTAAACATCTAGACATTACTTATCAACCTAGGCTTTTTTCTATTTATTTCAAGGTTTTCCACATAGTATGTGCAAGAAATTATGCTAATAACCAGTAACTTGTGTGAATCTAAAAGAAGGCAAAGGCATATAACTAAAAGGAACATATCACACTTGCAGAAAAAATAGCTCACTCTAAATCCTAAACTTCAAGTCTAAATGGACATAACAACTAAAGGAATCGAAATCATTAAGTTTCCTACTAAAGCGAAGAATAAATCAAATCGATTATGAAGCTAATTCTTAGGGAACAACATCCACAAGAAGGGAAAAATATCTACAGAAAGGGAACAACACTTTATCTAGGAACGAATTCAATCAGAAATGATATCAAATCCTGAGCATGAATAAATCTATCATAACCAACATAAATCAATAAAGGGAATTAACATTATAAGGAATCAATATCAATGAATCTAATCTCTATGATATCAATTATTACTATTGTAAAGCACACTTTTAACAATAAATGGAATGAATAAAAATTACATATAGAAATCAAACAAATAAGTGAATGAAAAAAATGAAAGATGAATTACAAAATTATGGATACAAGGAAGGACAATAGCAGTTCCAGGACTGGGCCCAAAATCACTGGAATTTACTCCCTTGTAATAAACTTAGTGTCATACGTTAATTTGAACAACAAAAGTATTTATTAAATCATGGTGAACAAGTCACAGGAAATGTATTTAAACTATTACAATATAACTCAAAATTGTTACAACTTATTCCAAATTCTTCAACCTAAACTACTAAGGTTCAATCCCCTATTTATATTAAAAAAATGATTCTATTTAAAAATATGAAGTGATCATGAGAATATAAATATTCTAAGAATGCTTAATTCGAATCATAGAAATATCCAATTCTTCTTGGAATGGTTGAGCCAAGATCTTTCTCAACTGATTTTTTCCGTGATGGAGGTCGATTTTGTTTAGTAGACTAAAATTGATTTGAACTACTCCACACAACTCGCTTCTCCTTAATATTCCAGGGAAAAACAACTGGCATTAAGTATGCTTGTTCAAATAACAACACAATCCATAAGTAAAATGGAATTTTTCATGATCTAAGTTGATTCATCAAGGAAATAAGGAAACACAAACCTATTGACCCTTTTTCTAGAATATATATCACACAAATCATCATAATATATTCACAAAATCCTTAAAAACTAATATAAATAAAAACGAACAAGGTCTAAAACTATATCAATTATGATGCCCAACATCACCTGCCAGCTTACCTATTTGCGTGATCTCATGCAAAAACATTATTAACATGGAGAGTAGTTAGAGAATAAGGTGGGTAAGGGTCTTCTCTATAATGCCGAAAGCCATTTCTAGTTTAAATTTCTTGGAAATCAACACACTTACTTGCTTCGGTCAAATCATATTCATATTTGTAACTAGATTGGGGACACTAGATCATAGGGAACCTGTAACTACACCCTATCTAGCTAGAGCCTTTTTCCAATACCAAATGAGCAAAATCTCGCAACCTGCTCATTGCAACCTAAAAGTTACAATAACTAAAAGGTTCCCTATTTTTTACTTCTCCAGATGATGCCTTCCATCTTTGCATAGCCCCTTGAAGTCCTAACTGTAGAGCATTATTGTGGATAGGTTCCAGAGAAACATCAACACCGTATTTATCCATGAACCATTTATGCAAAATTATTGTATGCAAAGAGATTTTTGGATTCCCTCTAACCCAGAGGTCGAGGCCAAGCTCTCCTCTTTGAAACACATTATAAGCCTCAGCCTATTTTATCTATTTTCTGGAAAAAGATATAAAAGCTTGGAATTGTACGTCCCCTATTAAGGGAACATGGCTATCATTCACCTATTATTCCAAAAATAAATTATGGATATGTAGTTCACATAAGAAGTACTTGGTATTTTCATCATGTTTTTGAAAATAATTAAGAAAATCTATGACATTGTCAAATTCATAGTGTTGTCCTAGATTGTTGGGAAAAATATTGAGCAGGGGAGGTTAATCGGTATTTAAAAACTCACACAAAATTTTCTTTACTTTACTGATTTTCATATGCGACTTTACTTAATCCAGCTAGCATATGTATGCAATTTTATTTAAAGGAACTTGTGTATGCCCAGTGAACTTATTATTCAGATAAATATTCAGAAACTTTACTTAGACTAGTGCGTCATTCATTCATCATAAATATAGTAAGCAATAAATATCAGCAGTAAGAACAGAATATATCATCACACATAAGCAACACACATGAACACCAGGATTTAAAGTGGAAACCCAATTTTGGAGAAGACCACAATTGATGTCATCTCTGTCTTCAATATTTATTATATAGAAAATTTCTTACAATATTTTACGGGTGCGAACTCATACCAGCACATAGGCACCCACCTGAAGAAGGTTGCAACCTTCACTTGTTCTCTAGCTGCAACTAGAAGGGATCTCCAACCCCCTGATCTCATTTACTAGCCATAACTGGAAGGGAGATACAACCTCCTAATATGATCACGAGCTACTACTGGTAGGAAGCTTTGACTTCCATAATGAAGGCTCTGACCCTCAAAAACACTGCAAACCATGTTTCATAAATTTTCACACTGGATCCAACAACTTTTAACACATAATAACTTGTAGATCAACTTAAGTAAACATCAACCCAATTTGAACAAAATAGTTAGATCACTATAACCAGAAAAGAAAAACTCAAATTGCAACTGGAAGGGAACTCCAACCCCCTGATCTCATTTACCAACCACAACTAGAAGGGAGATAAAACCTCCTAATATGATCACGAGCTCCTACTGGTAGGAAGCTTTTACTTCGATACTGAAGGCTCTGACCCTCAAAAACACTGTAGACCATGTTTCATAAATTTTCACACTGGATCCAGTAGATTTTAACACTAATAACTTGTAGATTAACTTAAGTAAACATCAACCCAATTCGAACAAAACAGTTAGATCACTGTAACTAGAAAACAAAACTAAACCTATAATTTTGCATCAACATACAAAATCAACTGCAACCCTGATCATTCATAGGAAAATATATACGGTACTTCACTTATGTCAACCAATGTGTGTACGTGATTTTCTGTGGATAAACCTAAGTATAAATCTTAATATATTAAGATTAGAGTTTTGAACAAACTCAGAATAGATCAAAGATATTCAGACATATTTTTCCAGTTTTACAAAGCCCTAATACAATCAGCAGCATCAATCATTTTCAATCAACCAATCACTTATATTTATACACAATCAACAAGCAACATAATCAGTACTCAAAAAACCGAGATCTATATGAAGACATCATTGATAGATAGTAGAAACACAGAAAAAATGATATGACATTTCCTTCAGCATTCTTCAACAAAAATCTAGGTTTCATACACGGTGTCCATAAGACAAATCCATGTCTGTAAGCGCTTCTTCATAAACCAACTTATGGAGAGATCTTAGTATTTTCACTGAATAAATGTATGAACCTTTGTAGAGCTAAGCCCGCATGTATACATGCCTTCCATGTGTCAAACCCGTATATAGATCCGTAAATAATTCAGGACTATGCAACACTTCAGAACTATGAACTTGCTCATATCATACCCTTCACTTCAACAAACATGTTCTAGACCACAGATCTAAACAAATAATAAACAAATCATGCAAATACATATTCATTTCAGCTCTAGAGACCCTGATCCATCATTGCATTCATGAGTGCATCATAATATCATATCTACATATTGATTATAGCCCATTCCATTGAGATATAATTTGGATTTAAGTATTCATTCAATTCACATACTCATGCACACTTAGCACTATGATCCTCACCTCCTTATATGGTTTGAGCCTTAGCCAATACCATGAGCCAAAACCACACAAGCGTCAATGGTATTCTTGGACGAGATCAAATAATTGTTACTGCACTCAATATTATGGGCTAATACCATGGTAAAGACCCATGATATTATAAAATTAGTGTTCTATCAAATACGCGACTTTGCTTCTACGTACTCACGTGTATATGCGACTTTGACTTTACTCACTCATGTACAGTTCTTCAATTATGTATGTATTCCATATTCTTATTCTGATCTGCAAAGCCATTTTCCCATCATTATGAAATTCTGATTCATTATTTTGTCACCTCTGAGCTTATCCATAAACCATATAATAGGTCTTTTACAAGTGGGTTGTCATCAAGGACAACATATGCATCATAATCCCAACAATCTCCCCCTTTGGACTTGATGGAAACCAGGTTGGTGTTTGATCACTGTAACCTATAGATACTTGATAGACACATCATCATATTTATTATTCAAACATCAAAGTACTATCTCCCTTTGACATCAAGGGAAAAGGGAGGACCAATTATGAAACAAGGTTTCTCTTTCCTTGTAGATACATTTGATTTGCACTATACTGACCATGCTCCCCCTCAGCACATGCTGAATCTTTAGAAAATTTCCAATGAAGTACATGATTCAATAGAGTATGACCTTTTCTATCACCAAGGACTCATACTTACATCAATCAACCAACCAAGTGGGATTACATATTTGAATCAAATACAAAACCAAGTGGGATGATACATTTCACTCAATCACCCAACCAAGTGGGTTTACATATTTAAAAGAGTTCATACATGACTTAATAGGATAATATTTAGATCATAGGTATCAACATGACCCTTACATCAAATTACAGATATGAATTTTATAACCAAGTCCAAAGGACCTCAATAGACAGAGATCATTGAACAAAATTTAACAACATAATGCCAACAATTCATTATACCCAGCAAAGCTAATGCTCCCCCCTAAACCTACACAACATGAACATTTTCAACAACCCATTCATCAAAGCATCTTCATCAAGAAGATAAATATAAAAGAGGAAAATGTAACTTGAAAAGAAAACTGAACCCATCAACACCTGATCAATAGAGGCAAAACATAACTGACAATAATATGACAAAGAAATTCATACACGACTGTCTAAAAGGAGACTTGCGTATATATGTGACAATGCATCATGCAACCTGCGTACCAAAATCATTTTCTGAAATTTCATCTGAAAAAAAAGATCAAATAAGTTTAACAACATAATGAGGCAGTGACAACTCCCAGTTTCCGTTTGAAACATTCAAATGCTTCTCTGGGAAGAGGTTTAATAAATATGTCAGCAACTTGTTCTTTGGAGGGAACATACTCCAATTTAACCTTTTTCTCAAGCACTTGTTCTATAAAAAATGATACTTAATAGGAATATGCTTGGTTTTGGAGTGCATAACATGTCTTTTTTAGATACTAATAGCACTTGTATTATGACATATAATGAAGATGGGTGGAGAAAATTTAATTTGAATCTCTTGTAATTTCTGCATCATCCAGAGAAGTTGTGTGAAACATGATGTGGCATCCACGTATTATGCTTCCGTTGTAGATAAAGCAATGGAACTTTGTTTCTTGCTGAACCAAGAAACTAATCGGGGCCTCGTATAAAATGCACCTCCACTAGTGCTTTTCCAGTCATCAACATTTCCAGCCTAGTTTGCATATGTGTAAGCATGAAGTGTGAGATCAACATTTTTGGGATACCATATATCAAAGTCTTGAGTTCCTTGGACATATTTGAATATTCTTTTTAGTGCCTAAAGATTTGATTCCTTTGTATTGGCTTGGAAACGTCCAACAATCCCAACTTCATGCATGATTTCTGATCTAGTATCTGTTATATAAAAGCAGACTCCCAATCATATATCTATACTCTGGTTGGTTTACCATGGGATAATTATCATGAGAAGCGAGGTTACATCCAGTCATGATTGAAGTACACACAGGTTTGCAGTCTTCCATTGCATACTTCTTTAGAATCTTCTTGAGATATTTTTTTTGTGAGAAAAAGATACCATATTTTTCTTGTTGCACTTGTAAACCAATAAAATATGTTAGTTCCAAAAGTAAAGACATTTCAAATTCCTGCTGCATAACAGACACAAATTTTTGACTCATGGATTCTTCATTACTCCCAAAAATGATGTCATCAACATAAACAACAATGATTAACAGTTTGTCATCCTCAATTTTTTTGTACATGTTACTATTTGCAAATCCTTTTTTGAAGCCTTGTTGTTGAATATATTTTTCAAGACGATAGTACCATGCCCGTGGAGCTTGTTTTAACTCATATAAAGCCTTTTTGAGTTTCCAAACAAGTTTTTCATCATTCCCCAAAATGAATCCTTCTGATTGTTCTATATATACCTTTTCTTCCAGGTCTTCATTAAGGAAAGTAGATTTTACATCCATTTCATAAACATTGAATCGTTGAAGAATTGAAAATTAAAGAAACATTCTTATGGCTTCAATTATGGCTACTCGTGAAAATGTTTCTTCAAATTGTATACCTTATTGTTGAGCATAACCTTTACAAACAAGTGTAGCTTTGTTTCTACTTACATCGTCATTTTCATTTAAATTGTTTTTTAATATCCATCTTGTCCCAATAACATTTTTATCATGAGGCCCTGGAACCAATTCCCAAATATTTTTTTTTTCAGCTTAATCCAATTCTTCATTCATGGCCTTAATCAAACATTCATATTTACTAGATTGATTTACCTTTTGTGGTTCAGTGATGGATAATAGTGCTAGATAACTAGGAGATCCCACAAGTGTTCTTCTAATTTGTACCCTAGATTCATTTTCTCCCAAAATTTTAGATTCTAGATAATTCTTTTGAACATACTTGGACGAAGAATTTTCTTTATCCGATGTATCTTATTCTGATGATTCTTTAGTTTCTTCTTCTATATCATTTTGATTTGATGTGGGAAAGCATTCATCATAATCATCATCATCCTATTTTGTTGTTATTGAATTTTTGGGAGCTATGCATGCTTCATCAATCACAACATCAACACATCAACGGTTTTTTTGAAGTCTCTTATTGCAACATTTGTATCCTTTACTTCTAGAAGAGCAACCAAGAAGTATTCCTTCATCTTCTCTAGCTTCAAACTTACCAAGTTTTTCATCATTATTTTTTATGAAACATTTTCTTCCAAAAACTATAAAGTGATTCACAGTGGGAGTATTACCATACCAGAGTTCATAAGGAGTTTTATCACTATTCACATGAACATGGGCTTTGTTGAGAATACTTACTGCGGTATATGCAGCTTCACCCGAAAAGGTGTCAGGAGTTCCAGATTCATCAAGCATAGCACGAGGCATTTGTTGAACTATTCTACTCATTCTTTCTACCACGCCATCTTGTTGAGGAGTTCCTACTAGAAAAAATTGAATTTTTATGCCCTATTGTTCACGGAAATCAAAGAATTCATTTGATATATATTCTCCTCTGCGGTAAGATCTGAGACATTTTATTTTTATCTCTAATTCATTTTCAATTAATGCTTTCAAGACCTTAATTTTTCAAATGCTTCATTTGTGTGTTTCAATAATCTGATCCAACACATTCTAGAAAAGTCGTCAATGAATAAGATATAGTATTGTTCACCATGAGGTGAATTTTTCTTTACCGGTCCACACAAAGCAACATGTATAAGTTCAAGAGTCTTACTTGCTTATCCTTCTTTGGCATTAAATCGAAATGTGGTTTTCTTAGAAAATTGACATGACTTACATATGGTACTCTCTAGTGGGGTGATGTTGGGTATATCACGAACAACTTTGAGCCTGCTTGATTTTCTTATTATGGTTTTTCCTTTTTCAAGTTCACGAACCACACATTCTTTTGATTGAAAGAAAACTTCATTTCCTTTGTCCAACATTTGGCCAACACTCAAGAAGTTATGCTATAATCCATCAACATGCATAACATTACTAACTTTAACCTTTTCTTTTAGAAAAACAGATCCTTTACCCTTAATGACAGCAGGAGAGTCATTTCCAAAAGTGGAATTCTTTTCCTTTTCTAATGCATTGTATGAAATGAGTTTGTCTTTATCACATGTAATGTGTTTTGAACATCCACTATCAATGTATGATTGATTTTATTCTCCTTCTGCAAATAAATCTAGGCCACAACTTTCGAATTGTAAGTCCTTCGTTTTCCATACCTTAGAATTTGTGGATATTTTTTATTTTGGCTGTAGTTTTCCCTTGCATTTAGATTTCTCAAGTCCAAAGTTATCGCAAAATGAAAATTCAATTTTGTATTGAGAGGAGAAAAATTGTTATAAGTATTTTTCTTTATTCTTGTCTATTTTCTTTGTTTTCTTGCTTCTCTAGTCATGATGTTTTTGTATGCAACACATTGAGAACATTTGTGACCAAAATTATGACATGAGAAACATTGTCCATTGAAGAAGAAATTTATGTGATCTTAGAACCTTCTAGTGTTGTTTACCTTTTGAATAATGCTTATGTTATTGTTCATCCTTGAATTGGAATGAACATGATTTACTTGCGAATTTTCTTTGTTCTCCTGTTCAGTGTTGAAATTTTGTTGACTGGATTTTGTTGCATTTAGATAGCTTCTGGTTGTGGCTAAGGATTTCTCTGTCTGTGAATATTCAAAAATGTATCCAAGACCTGTATTCATAAGAGGAGAGCGTTGAACCTTAATAATTTCATCTAATGTTTTAGATCCTTTTGCAAATCCAGGATTTAGAGTTTTTACTTTCTCAAGTTCCTTTCTTAGGCTCACTATTTCACATTCTAACTTCTCATTATGCTTCTATTTTTCCATGAGTTGATTCCTTAGAGTATCTATGGCTATTTTTATTTCTTCCAAGCATATTTTGAGTTGAGTGATTTCTTCAAGGAAATAATTTTTTTCTAAAGTATCCATAAAATTATCTTTAGACTCATTAGTGTTCTTTTCAAATTCCATGAGTAGTTTGAGATCTTGATCAGATTATCCTTCTTCACTATTTGATAATTCATCACTATATTCATGAGTATAATAAATTTTCTTATTGTCAAATAATCTCTTATTACCCTTTTCTATATCCTTTCCCTTATCATGTTTATCTTTATCAGGACATTTAGCAGCATAATGACCCACTCTTCCACAAGAAAAACATTTGAAGGGAATCTTACCTCTAAACCTTCCAGTGTGAAGTTGAAGTTTCTTTACAAAATTTACCTCATCTTATTCTAATACATACCCTGATTCTTTTTGTTCCTCCTTTTCCTTTCCTTTTGCAGTAGCTTTAAATGCAGTTTATCTAACTTTAGACGAAGCTCCTTTTCTCATTTCAAAAGAAATCAAGATCCCATGAAGTTGAACAACAGTAAGAGTCTGTAGATTCTTATTCTCTTCAATAACAAACACTTGTGACTCAAATTTAGGAGTTAGAGATCTTAATATTTTCTCTACTAAAGTTGTGTCTTTTATGTCTTCACCCAGATTTCTCATAAAATTTACGATCTCATCTAGATGCAGAAATAAACTAGCAATGCTTTCATCATTATGCATTCTAAGATTTTCATATTGAATTCTAAGAGATTAGAGTGTAACACTTTTTACCTTGGCATCGCCTTCATAGCGTAGAATGAATTTGTCCCATATCTCCTTTGTTGTATATAACTGCATAATCTTGAAAAATTATGATTTATTCAAGCTTCCTAATAATGCATTGATAGCTTTCACATTGGTTTCATAGTTGTTCTTTGTTGCTGGATCTGTGGGAACTGCAACTAGATATTGGTAACCTCCTTCAACAATTTCCCAAACATATGCTTGAAGAGACTGAAGAGAGGATCTTGTTCTTGTCTTCCAGAAGATTAAATTGTTTCTTTTGAAGAGTTGTGGTTTGATAAATGTGTTGGGAAAAATACTCAGAGGGGGGGGGGGGGGTGAATCAGTATTTAGAGCTCATATCTATAAATTTAACTTTTTCTTTTGCATAATTCCAGACATGGCTTTTATGAACCGAACTCGCTTATACATGCAGATATGCTGAAAGAAACTTGCGTATACTCATATAAATTTCTAGCTTAGAAAAATTCTCAGAAACAGTATTTAAATCAGATTTACCAGTTATGCATCAGATTAGATAATCAGTAAATATGTGGATTAACAGCAGTATAAAACATCACACAAGTGGAAGACACATGAACACCAATATTTTAGGTGGAAACCCAATTCGGGAGAAAACCACCGTTGGTGTCGTCTCTGTCATCAATATTTATTATATGGAAAATTGTTTACAACATTGTACTGATGCTGACTCATATCAGTACGCAGGATTCTACCTATAGAAGGCTGCAACCTTCACTCATTTTCCAGCTGCTACTGGAAGGGAGCTCCAACCCCCTTTCTTCTCGTTTACCAGCCACTCCTGGAAGGGAGCTTCAACCCCCTGAACATAACACCAACTTCTACTAGCAGGAAGATTCTGCTTCCATACTGAAAGCTTCAACCCTCAAACCCACTGCAGACCATGTTTCATCAATTTTCATACTGGATCAAACAGCATCAACACAACCCTTTATCAACAATCATAAACTTTGCCCAATACTTCAATTAAAACAGTGAAAACAATGTAACTAGAACTTCAGAAATAACCTAGACTTCAGAATAAATATGCAGATACAAACTCAACCCTGAATAGTCATCAATTCAAATAGAATACGCTACTTTGCTTCACTGAATCCGCGTACATATGGGCTTTCCTGCACACCAACCCACGTATACTTCTGTGTAAGAATTCCTTAGAAAACCCTAACTGCCTTACACACTTTTCATGAAGAGAACCCGCGTATATACGCTCTTTTACTGAGACCAACTACTGTATAGATATGTAAAAGTAAATTTTGTAGAACATACCAAATCTATAAAACTTACCCAGATTTCTTCATTTTCTTCAGCAGACTTGCGCCAGTTCTTCCTCATTTATTCAGTAGATCATACTAGAGCTTCCTCATCTTCAGATCTAGAGATCTTGAACCATCATTATATCCGTGTGTGCATCATAGATTCATATCTATCAATTAAAAATAGAGTTCATTCATGTAGATATTCCTTAGAGAAATTTATTCATTAACAACCCTTACTCATGCACACTTTGCACTATGAACTTCTTCTCCTTATATATAATTAGCTTTTACCAATACCATGAGTCAAAACCACTCAACTACTGATGGTAATCCTAGACGAAATCAAATAGATAATAAAACACTCAATACTGTGGGCTAATACCATGGTAAAGCCCCCTAGTATTATAATTTTGGAGCAAAAACAGGCATACAGGACTTGTGATGTACTTCTCCACGTGCATACGCGACTTGGCCTTTACAAACCCATGTATACATTGTGACATATTAAAAATAACCAATCTGCTGCACAAAACTTTTGAGAGACTGCTGAGATTCTTCATACAGATAGATTCTTCGTCCTTTGCCAGAGATTTGCCATCAAGGACAATCAATTTAATATTATAGAACAAAAGAAACATATTGCCAACAATATCCCCCTTTGGACTTGATGGCAACCATCCTCCATCCTAATAATTCTCCAACTTTGACATCAAGGGCAAAGGGCAGATCAACAACCCTCGTACAGAAATTTCCATGATCCCCCTCAGTTCATGCTTCAATATTCAGACATATTTTTCAATGAAGTACATGAATTTTCAACTGAGTATGACCTTTCCTATCACCAATTACTCATACTTGCATCAATGATCCAACTAAGTGGATTTACATATTTGACTCAACTACCCAACCAAGTGGGTGTACAAATTAGAACAAGTCCTTAAATGACTGAATATAAAAATAGATTTCAACATGTCCTTTTCATCAAATGAATTTTTATAAACAAGACCAATGAATCTCAATCATGAGATTACACCACAACAAACACTTAAAATTCCAACAATGCATCCTTTCCTACAGGACAATTGCTCCCCCTTAGCTTGTGCACCCTGAGCACTTTCAACAACAAATCATCAAGGCATCTTCATAAAAAAATTAGAGAATGAAACAGAAATGTGAGAACTGAAACATCAGCAGAGATACCTGACAACACCGCAATTGTTCTGAAAATGTTGACCCATAAAATTGTGCCATCAAAAACCGATACGCGGTTTTATGTATATAAACTTGTGTATATACGCGACTATCCTTTATGAAATATGTGTATCCAATTTAATCTTCTTAATTTAAGAATATCTAATCTTCTGAGCAGTAGAGACAACTCCCAGCTTTTGTCTGAGATATTTGAATGCTTCCCTGGGAAGAGGTTTAGTAAATATATTAGCAACTTGTTCTTTGGAGGGAACATACTCCAATTTCACCTTTTGGTGCAACCTGGTCTAAACACTTCTTGTATAACTTGTGTTCTAGACACCTGACTTAACCAATTTCAAGATGCATTATCGGGAGGTTTCCAGAGTCCTTTGAATAATGGCCCTGCTTGGTCATCATTACTCCCTAGATATCAAGCTTCCCTCTCAGATCCATATATCAATTATTTCCTTCAGGATTTTATTTAGTTTCATGGGTTTGATGTTGCTACTCAATCACACATTTCTCAACTAAACACCACTATTTGTCTTCGATTTTTCTCAACCACTATGCCTCCTTTAAATCCTAAATTGAAAGATCACGCTTTAAAAGAAGGAGTTATTGTTGGTCCAGGGAATGTTGTTCCTCTACAAATAGGTTTCTCTGAATGTATTCTTCCACATGAATGGGATAGTTCATATGTCCCTTTATCAAAAAAATATCCTCAGTAGCATAATCCATCTCAGTTACCACAAAATATTGAATTAGTCACAAAGCCTGCAATTTACCAAACCAAAGCTTAATCAATCGAGTTCTAGTTCTACCTCTAAGTCCTCTTATTCTGTTAATCCCATGTTCCTTGAAGGGAATAGGATTCCCAAATATTTCCAGACACCAAAAGAGGCTTTACCTTCAAAATCCTAATCATCCAAAGCTTCCATTTCAGACTGTGATTTTTTCCAAGCATCTCCAAAACATTTTGCAATCATTCCTAAGTATCAAGTTGATGATTCGAAACATAATGGCCAGCACAAAGACTGTCATGAGTGTGTAAAAACAATTATGACTTCAGACATCAAAAGCTTCACCTTACCTAGAGGGAAAGAGGGTCAAAGAATTTTAGTTCCCGAAAGGTATTTTGAGCCTGACAACTCAAGTAGAACCTTTAAGAATGGAACCATGGAATCATATTTTAAATGGTTAAAAATGAAGCATTTATCAGAACCTGAATCTGAAGAGTCAGTCAAGATGCAGAATTTTTCTAATTATCAGATTACATGCATTTTGCAAAATCTTTATGATCTAGAAAATGATGTTGTAGAGATTAAAGAACATATTAAAAAGCTCCATACTGGTTATTTGGACACTTTGGGTTTGCATTATGAAAATACAAAGGCACTGAATGATATCCAGTCAAATATGGGTATAATTTCAAAAGCATTTAATAACATGTCTACTGTTCCGAAACATGAACAGTCTCCTCCTAAATATGGTGAAACTAAACAATCAATTTATAAGTTAAAGTATCCCGTTCCAGGCACTAACCAACCCAAGCCGGGACTTAGGAGCCTATTGCTTAAAGGGATGAATTTTCCAAATGAAAAAACCGTGAAAAAGGTTGCTCAAGGAATTACTTTGGCCAAACAAAAAATTGAACTGATGCGATCATGCTTAGAAGCCCTTCCACCTGTGAGAAATTTTCCGAAAGGTTATGTCAGCCTCAGAGACCAGTTTGATAAGCAAGAAAAAACTATTCACATGTATTCATCATCCATGTATGATGATGATGGAAATCTAAAAGATTAGACGCAAGTTCTAGGTGTCAAGACAGAAGGAGAAAGTAGTAAAAGACAAAGAGAAGATACTTTTTCTTTTACTAATAAATCTCCTAAGAGAGAAGACCAGCATAAGAAGACTTCTACATTTTCTAAATATGCCAGCACATTGGAAAATATCAATGCCAGGTTTGAAAGTAATGTACAAAAAGGATATGGCAATACTCTTTTGTTTAATATCGATTGTTTCTCCCATGATAATGTTTTAGCAGTCTTCCAAAATGTGCATGCATGGGTTTTAGAAAGGAAAGCAGAATCAAAAGCCTCATGGTCAGATATTGCTACACAAATCACTTGGGCCTTTACTAGTATTCTAAAATTATGGTGGGAACATCTCCCAGAAGGAGATAACAATGCAATTATAGAAAACAATGATCCTTTGCAAGCTCTATTTGAAGCTTTAGTTCATGAATTTCTTGGAGCTTTGCCAACTGATTCCGCTCACCATTCTCAGTTGTTTCTTTCACAAAATATTTGTGACATTGATTAGCTACCAGAATATTATTGTACCATGCAATCACTCTTATATAGAACCACTGATCCCCATAATGTAGCATACCTGAGGTATTATGTTGCTTCATTGCTGGGTAGGATTCCAGAATTGATGGAATCTTATTTTCAGAAAAAAAATGTACAAATTGAAAGTTTGTCTTTCACTTCATTACAGAAGGAATGCGCTGCAGCAAAGATGAAGAAAAAATTCAAAAAATAGATGAATTTTAGTTAGAAATTATGTAATAATTTCAATGAGAATGATGATTTTGGCTGTCACAAATTCAAGCGAAAGAAAAATAAGCATGTTAGTAAATATTGTAACTATGATATGCCCAAATAGTCTTCTCAAAAAAGCAGTTTCTATCCTAAAAAGTATTCTCCAAGGCAGAAATTTAGTTGAAAAAGGTTTGTTTTCAGAAGAAGAAATAAACCTTCTAAAAAGCCAAAATGTTTTATTTGTGACAAAGAAGGACACTTTGCAAACAAATTCCTGGAGAAGAAAGGAAAAAAGAAAATGAAAATTATGGATATCTTCACTACCATACACAAGCCAGATGAATGGGATCTCACATCTCATTCTGGAGGAGAATATTTTGAAATCTCAAGTTTAGAAGATGGGTCTAATGATCTATGTAATAAAATTGATAATCTCCATGTTATGACAGAATCTTATTTTGATGAAACTTTTGTGTCAGAATGCAAAATGTTTCGTTATGAGCTTGTGCAGAACCAAATAGATGATGTTAAACACCAGATTGCTAATTTGTAGGTGGGACAATTCATCATTAAAAGAAGACTACAAGAAATATTGAAGACTTTGGAAGATCAACTTCCAAGAAAATCAACTGTCGACATGTTTGTTAAAGAAGAGTCTGATATTGAAGAAGAAGGTTGGCTTTTCCAACAAGTTCCTATTGAACCCGTTGGTGAAAGTGAAGAAGAAAAATTAGTAGAACAGGTTGAAAAACTTGAAAGATCAATGCAATAAAGCATAAGACAAATGATGTTACTTTCTACAAAGCTTCAAGCATATATGGCTGCTTATGAAGATTGCACTTCAAAATTGTCTCAGATACTACTGAACATGGCCAATCAAGATGCAGTAGATAAATCTAAAAAGATTGAGCTTACAGAAATACATAGTATTGGTGATCGAGTGGTGATACCAATACAGATAAAGTTGGAAGGCATGAAAGCCTATACTCTTGATGCTCAAGTAGATACTGGTGCCATGAGCAGTTGTTGTAAGCATGGTACAATCCCTGAGTATTTTTGGCAGCCTACAAAAATATTTTTTAAAGCTATCAATAAAGAGTCAATAGAAATGAATCATATTGTACCTGATTTTCCTATTTATATTGGTTCAGTTTTGACATTTGTCACTTTGTACAATTTTGATTCAGGGTCTGATGTCCTACTTGGACAATATTTTCTAAAAAATTATTTTCCAGTAACATTTACTCATGATTCCTTAATCCTGAGCTCTTCTGCAGGACCAGTCACTATGCCATCCAAAAGTGACTACAAAGTTGTTATTGAACCAGATCAGCCTGACTTAGCTCAGCATTCACTGAATGATTTGATTAAAATCCAAAAAATTGTCAATAATGCCAAAATTCATGGATAAAAAACACTTTCAAGCGTGGTTGAAAAATTGAAAAAGGATTACACTACAAGTCATCCAGATACATTCTAGACCAGAGAAAAATATTTTGTGAATTTTCCTTACAATGAAGGCTTCTTTGCTAAGCCACAAAAATCATATGCTAATTATATGAGCCCATAAGAGCAAGAACTGTGTAAGAAGGAGAGCACACAATTGTTGGAATAGGGATTGATAGAGCCATGTAAGAGCCCTTGGGCCTGTCCAGCGTTCTATGTCAACAAGCACAATGAATAGAAGAGAGGAAAAAAGAGGCTAGTAATTAATTATAAAGCATTGAATGAAGCATTGCTACCAATCAAGTATCCTCTTCCAAATAAAGAGCTCCTTTTAGAAAAGATTTCCAATGCAAATGTTTTTATCAAATTTGATTTGAAAAGTGGATTTTTGAAAATTGGTATTGTTCCTAAAGACAGGTACAAAACAACTTTTGTTGTTCCTCATGGGCAATATATGTGGAAAGTTATGCCATTTGGGCTAAAGAATGCCCCTTTAGAATTCCAAAAATGTATGGAAGATATATTTGGAGGAGTTGAGTTTGTAATTGTATATATTGATGATTTGCTAGTTTTTAGCAGAGATGTAGCATAGCATAAGATTCATCTGGAAAAAAATTATGATCTTACATATAAACATGGTTTGGTTCTATTTGATTCTGAAGAAAAATTCTAGATAGGAAAATTCTCCATAGACTATCTTGGTCTACATATTTCCCAAGGTCGTGTGCAGCTCCAACCTCATATTCTGACCAGCCTTTTAAAGTTTCTAGATCAGTTAAATGATGTAAAAATGGTGCAAAGATACCTTGGCTGCTTGAATTATGTCCGACATTTTTATGAACAGCAAGCTAAAGATAAAAGGATTATACAACAAAGGTTGAAGCCATAAACTAGTTGGACTAATGAAATGACTATAGCAGTCAGGAATATCAAAACAAAGATCCAGTGTCTTCCAGGATTAAAACTTCCTGATTCTAACCATGTGTTTATTCTTGAAACAGATGCATCAGACCATACTTGGGCTGCAGTTTTGTTACAGAAGCATGGAAGCAAATAATTAGTCTGTGCTTATGCATCGGGTACTTTTGACAGCACATAAGTAAAATATCCTTCATCTCATAAAGAAATTCTAGTCGTCAAGAGGGGCATTAATAGATTTAGACTATTTCTCAAAAGCACAAAATTTATAGTTAGAACTGATCTCAAGCACATGAAAGGACTTCTATATAATAATAAATTTCTAGAACGAGGAAGTTCTAGAGTTCTTAGATGGTCACTCTGGTTAGATGGATTTGATTTTGAAATTGTTTATAAATATGGTACTGAAAACTGTCTTGTTGATATGTTAACCAGAGAAGGGGCTGAAGTTTTAACAGAAGTTAAAATGTTTCATTTTGGCTAGAGAAAACAAGAAAGGGATGATGGAGCCTCTTCTTCCAATACATTAGCTGCAAGATTGCATGTGGATATTTTTTCAAACTATGTTTATAAATATTGCTGGGATTTCCTTGTACAAAAGATCAAAACTTTGCCACCAGAGGTTCTAGAGATTATCTTACAGAGATATTTTGATTCATCAGCATGTCAATATGTTTATGCTTCCGAGCTTCCATATAGAGATATGGTATGGAGTATATTTTTTAACTTGGTCCATCAAGAAGGGGGAGAAATATTTTATGCATACATCCATAATCAAGACTTAACATGGAATGATTACTTCCTACTTCATCAAAGGTGCAGGATAAATGGGAGAATAAAAGTTTATATATTCTCAGAGGAAGTCATTTAACCATTTAAAACCTGGAGTCCATGGTTTAAATTATTCTTGTATAAGTATCTCCCTCGTACTGACTATCTGGTTGATTTTACACCGAGTTCATTAGCACTCTCAAATGGGAATTGAATCTGGCAAGCAGGCAGGGCAATATTTTAGAATTTGATTTGGTCCATGATGATACAATTGTAGACTTAACAGAAAATAGTGATGGATCACCAAATTTTAGTTTATTTGTAATCTTCAGAGGAGACATCTCAGTTCCAAAACTTCATAGAGCACAAAGAGAATTTTCAACTCCATTCAATAGCTTTATTCGAGATCAACCACCCATCAAGCTCTACAACACTCTTCCTATCATCTATGATGAAAATTTTAACAAAGATTGTTAGATGCCCATATTGCAGATTATGAGTGAGATCTGGAACCACGGGAAAATAGTGATTAGATTTCAATATCTGTCCTAGTAAATATTTGATGGATCCCTCAAATATATCCATATCTTACTTTAATTATTATGTGGGCTTTCATGGGGTTCATCCTTTTAAGAATCTCCACTATGTAAATATTTGATGGATCCCTCAAAGATATCCATATCTTACATTAATTATTATGTGGGCTTTCGTGGGGTTCATCCTTTTAAGAATCTTCACTGTGTATTGTCCTTAAAGGCTTTCGTGAAGTTCATCCTTTTAAGAATCTTTACTGTGTATTTTCCATAAAGGCTGAAAAAAAAAGAAAAAAGAGTATAGAGCCAACGTCCTAGATTCTGGTTAACAGGTAAAGTTTTTTCCGGTTAACAGGGAAATTGATCTATAAATTGTAAGACTAAATGTTATAAAGATATTCTAAAGTTTTGGAGTTTTCTTTATCTATGTGTTATGTGTGTTCTGTGAGTTTTCTCTATCTTTGTGTCCTATTTTAACAGGGAAATTGATCTATAAATTGTAAGACTAAATGTTATAAAGATATTCTAAAGTTTTGGAGTTTGCTCTTTCTGTGTGTTCTGTGTGTTCTGTGAGTTTGATCTATCTGTGTGTCCTATTTTGGTATGAATTTATTGTGAAATCTTCCCAGCTTACTTGTGCTTGATATAGACTTATGACAATCAGTAATTTTATAAGTCGACGATGACTCACCACTGAGGCTTGATACTTGGACCGTTTATGTCTGGAAGCAGTTTCATGCAAGAGTGAATTCAGAAAATAAGGCATGTTTAGGATTACCTTTTGTGTTAACACTGACATTAGCTTCAAATTTCATCCTATTACCACTTCATATCAACCATCACATGTAATTTATCTTTAGACGATGCATGCTAGCTCCTTCCATGGTTCTGGAAATGAGGTAGGATTGTACCCCTTCCCGTTTTGGATCAGTACTTCTCCAGGGTTTGCAAATAAGGATGTTGCACTCTGTAATGGAGTGTGAATTTCAAACCATTTTTTTCCTCCTGTATGAAGGCATGTTGCTATTTCCAAATCTTCTTAGTCTACCTGTATTTTTCTACCTTTCACCATTTTTATTCCATTTCTCAGGTTTCTTATGAATTCTAGAGTGACTTCGCTATCAAAGCCTTGCAGTGGCTAAAAATAATTCGACCACCCTATTCCTTCCAAAATAATGCGTGATTATTGCACCCACTAAAGAGAGGCATAATAGAGATATTAGGGCAATAGAGGAAGGAAACCTGTCATGACTTATAGTATCATCTAATATGAGATTTCTTGGCTTGAATTATAAATTATTATTTTGTAAATGTTTTAATTCGTTATGAAAAAATAAAAGAAAAAATTTGTAATAATGTTATTCATTGTAAGTATATAAACATGCAATTCACACCAAAATGCAAAATGGCTCAAGTTTTAATTTTGATTAAGAAGAGGAATTTTGTATTCTAAAGTGTAGTTGATAATGGCAAGGGTGGCATTGGTCATTAAGTGAATAATGATTGACTTTTGTATGTTGGGCTTATTGACTCCTTAAGAGTCAGGGATGGTGTAAAAATTATTATAATAATTAACTTTTTATCTTGCCATTTTTCTTCCCAAAATTCTTTTTCAAGGAGATCAAACAATTCTAGGAAATTAGAATGAAAGAAAAAATCTTCCACTGGTGTTTGAAGACATGTATTGTAAATCTTTTTATGAATCTATAATATTAGATTTGTTAAAGTTTTGGGAATAAAATATTTAGTTGCTATCATGATAGGATAATTAGTTGCCAAAAATCATTTCCATTTTCTTGAGGATGGTAAGGAGAAGTGATTTTGTGTTTTATGTGGTATTTTTGCAAAGTAGCAGAAATTTTATGGCCAGTGAATTGTGTCTCCCCATATTTCATGATCTCTCTAGGAAATCCATGATGGACAAACATTTCAAATAGAAAATTAATAACTTCCTCTTATGTATCCTTTGAGAGAGCTACCACCTCCACCCATTTATTCACATAGTCTGTGTAGACCAAAATATATACTTTCTTATTTGATGGTGGGTTGAAGGGGCCCAAAAATTCTAATGCCCATATTTCAAAATTTTCAAGTACAATTTGCATCTGTAGGGGCATTTTTTCGGCCTGGATTAGGCGACCCATCATCTGAAAATTATCATAGTTGTGGATATAGTTTTTAGCATCTTTAAATATTATGGGCCAATAATAGCCCATCTGTAAAATTTTATGGCCAATTCTTCGATCAAAGAAATTCCCACCGTAGGGATCGTTAAGGAAAGATTTTAGAATATCATAAATTTTTTCTTCCCTGATGCATGTATGGATTTTAAGATCAGATTTTGTATGAAAAATATACTCGTCGATCCAAGAGAACTGTGCACTACGTTGAACAATGAGGTTATTTTCTTGGGATGATAAATGTGCTAATAATTTCCCTGCTTCCATGTAATTGGTGACATTAGCATACCAAGGTGTTTCGACTGTCATCGCAAACAAATGTTCATCTGGAAATTGATCCTCCATAGGTGAAGAGTCTGCTTCCAGAAAAATTCTGGACAGAAAATCTACAATGAGATTTTTCTTCGCTAGTCAATCTTTTATTGTGATATCAAATTCCTGCAATAAAAACAACCAATGAGTTATTCAACCATTAGTAACAGGTTTATTAGCTAAATTTACCTAATGAAGGAATGATCAGTATATAGAAATACTGGGTATCCTATTATGTAGTGATGAAATTTATTGATAGAATAAATAACAGTCGAAATTTCTAAGGCATTGATATATCTTTTCTTCTATTTTTGGAGCTAGTTTCACAACATTTGGTATCAGAGCTTTGGATTCTAGGGTTTCGCTGCACCAAATAGGTCATTATGGAATTTTCGCTATAAAACATTTTCAATGAAGGTTCGGAAGCTGAAATTTTTAGAGCGTGAAGCCGAAATCCTGAGGAAGATTGTCGCAAAATTTTAGAGCTTGGTTCGCAATATTTTAGGAGATATGATCTGTGGAAGTTAGGTCTTTTTCAGGCTCCCGAATTTCATCTCAAAGAGGTGATTGTGGGAAAATATTCATAACTCTCTCGGTGAGCAACGGATTGGAATTATGTAAATAGCATCTGGAAGTACACAGATGGTAGTTTCTTTGCTATCAATTTTAGAGCCAAAGGAACAAACAATGACATGTGGCAAGTCGTACAAGTTTTCTCTACTGAACCAGTCCATAATTAGGTCATTGTGGGAGATTGGAGATAACTTTGTCTTGAAGAATCCAAATTAGGTCAGAGTTGTGGCATTCGAAAGAGTATTTAGAGGGATAACTTAGGGCCAAAGATTAGATATTGAAGATTTGTAATCACAAAAAGAATTCAATTTCAATATCGAGCTCCTCAAAAGCAAGAAAAAGGTGTGTATTTTTTTCCAAATTGCATAAGTTTTGTTTGAAGAATCAATTTGAATTGATTCCAAGGGCATATTGTAGAATAGATATTAGTATTGGGTTCTAAAATGCCACCTAAAAAAAATTCAACACCCATTAAGCCTTTAGAAGGCTCTACTATGGCTCATGAAGATGAAGAAATGCAACATGACATAACAAAATTACAAGAGAAAATGCACCAAATTTCGCTCTCGCAAAGAGCAACAAAAATTGAAATGGATGTTTTGAAGAAAAGCATGGAAGATATGATGGATGGTTTGAAGAAAGGTATGGAAGCTACGATGGAAGGTTTGAAGGATGGTATGGAAGAAAAAATGGAAGGTTTGAAAGAATACATGGAAGGTTTGAAGGAAGGTTTGTCAAAGTTGATACAAGAAATGATTCTTAATCGCGAAAAGATAGTAGAAGAAACTCATGATGAGGAAAAAACAAATGTTAATCATGATTTCATAAACTCTAATGTTGGATTGAATGACCACCATATTCCAAATATGGATATGAGGAAATTTGATGGCAAGGATCCCGTAACATCGATACCATATATGGAGAAATATTTTGATCTCAATAATGTACAAAACACACAAAAGGTACGCTTTGCAACTTTACATTTAGAAAAAAATACATTTGTATGGTATCGATGGATTTGATCCCATAAAAATTTTTTCACTTAGTCAATTTTTACGGAGGAAATGATAGCACATTATGAAGATAAAAAGAGAAACACATTCTTTAGCCAATTGATAAATCTCAAACAAAAGGGTTTAGTGGCAGAGCACATTGAGGACTTCCAAAAATTGAATATAAGGGCAACTTATATTCTAGAGGAACATGAGATTGATGTCTTCATAGGGACTTTAAAGGATAACATCTAGCATGAAGTTCGTGTTTGGGAACCTGATTCATTGGAGAAGGCATTCAGGTTGGCAAGAAAAATTGAATGTAAAATTATGGGGACAAGGAAGCCTACCACTCACATCTATAAAGATGGAAGTGTTGCTACTCCTAGACTTCCACAACCTACAAGGTTGACACAACAACAATTGGAAGAAAAAAGAGCAAAAGGGCTCTGCTATAGTTGTGATGGAAAATACACTAAAAGGTCAGAAGCGCACTAAGAAGAAATTATTTTACATAGATTGTGAAGAGGAGGAAGAAAATGAATAAGAAACTTCAAAAGTAGAGGATATACACCAAGAAGAAACCCTAGAAGAAGAAGAAATGAGTCTGACCATATCATGTAATGCATTGGCAGGAATTACCACTCCTCAAACTCTCAAGATAGAACGAAATATCAATAAGAAAAAGGTAATAGTGTTGATTGATTCGGGTAGTACCCATACTTTTATTCGTTGTAAGGGAGCCAAGGAATTGAATTGTTTCCTATACCTAGCACCAGAATGTCAAGTGATGGTTGAAAATGGAGGAACTATAAATTGCTCTAGAAAATGACATAATATCAAGCTGGCCATGGGGGAATATGTATTTAATAGTACAATGCTTTCCATCCCAATGGAAGGTGTTGATGTTGTATGAGGAGTACAATGGTTGTATTTAATAGTACAATGCTTTCCATCCCAATGGAAGGTGTTGATGTTGTAAGAGGAGTACAATGGTTACAATCTTTGGGGACGATAGCTTTTAATTTTCAAGAACTTTTCATGAATTTTTTTTGGAAGGAAATCGAATTATAGGGTATCACAAGGAAGCCAGGAAAGATAATAATCTCTAATGTCATGACAAAGCTTTTGAAGAAAGAAAAACGGGGCGTAATTGCACAATTATGCTCACTAGAAGTTCCAACATCAAAATCATATATTTCTCCAAATCTCCAAAAAGTCTTGGAAAATCATTCCAAGGTGTTTGATACTCCCAAAGGACTTCCACCTATTCATGATCATGATAATGCTATTCATTTGATTCCAGAAAGTGTTCCTCCAAACATCAGGCCTTACAGATATCCTTCTATCCAAAAGAGCGAAATTGAACGTATGATTGCAGAAATGTTAGAGGCTGGTATAATTCAACCTAGTCAAAGTTATTTCTTTGCTCCAGTAGTATTGGTGCACAAGAAAGATGGATCATGATGCATGTGTCTAGATTATAGAGAGCTCAATAAGCTCACTATTAAAGATAAATTTCCCATTCCTGTGATTGATGAATTATTGGATGAATTACGCGGAGCAATTTATTTTACCAAGTTGGATCTTCGTTCAGGATATCATCAAATTAGAATGAAGACTGAAGATATTCCAAAAACAACATTTCGAACTCATGAGGGTCATTATGAATTTTTTGTCATGCATTTTGGCCTTATGAATGCACCTTCTACATTTCAAGGGTTGATGAATTCCATTTTCAAACCCTTCCTTAGAAAACTTGTGCTAGTATTTTTTGATGATATACTAATCTACAGCAGATATTGGAAGGATTATGTTCAACATGTTGATGGGGTGCTCAAAATATTGGAGGATAAACAATTATATGAAAAAACATCCAAATTTTTCTTTGGAGTACAAGAGGTGGAATATCTGGGTCATATTGTATCTCACGAGGGTGTTAAGGTAGACCCTAAAAAAATTAAAGCCATTAAGGAAAGGAAAGTCCCCACAACCGTAAATCAGTTGCACGGATTTCTCGGGTTAATGGGGTATTATCACATGTTTGTTAAGAATTATGGGAGAATAGAAGCACCTCTAACAACATTATTGAAGAAAGATGCATTTTCATGGAATCTTGAAGCAACTAAGGCCTTTGAACATCTTAAACAGGCAATGTGCCTAGCACCAGTCTTAGCTACGCCAGACTTAACAAAAACCTTTATCGTGGAATGTGATGCCTCAGGAAATGGAATTTGTGTTATTTTAATGCAAGAAGGAAGACCCATTTATTTTGAAAGTTGTTCAATCAAAGGAAAGTATTTACAAAAGGCTATTTATGAGAACGAAATGTTGGCAATAATACATGCACTAAAGAAATGGAGACCTTACTTAATGGGAAGACACTTCAAGGTAAAAACTGATCATGACAGTCTTAAACACTTTTTGGAACAAATTCTATCTTCAGAAGAGCAACAAAAATGGGTCACAAAGATGTTTGGTTATGACTTTGAAATCATCTACAAAAAAGGGAAGCTAAATGTTGTTGTAGATGCACTCTCAAGAAAGGATGAAAGACAAAATCTGGGTTGCCTTAATGAAACACCCTCATTAAGGTGCTGGAAGTGTCTTTGACATTTTTACCATTTTGGGCTCTTTCTCACTGCCTATATTGCACTCTTCTACATTTGCTTCAGTGGATTCCATTTTTGGCTTTCTAGCAACATCATTAAAATCAAAAAGTTCTTCTAGAGGAACGAGTCCTCTTGGCAGGGCATTATCTCTGAATTGTAATACTTCAACCTCTTCTTTTTCTGCATCTTCACACATTTATGCTTTATGTGGGTATTTCTTTGCTAACAAATTTATATCAACATTATGAGTGGACTCCTCCTTGCATGTTTGTTCCTCAGTAGAGAAGTCCTCTTCATGATGTAACTCTGAATTTGGCATTTCAAACTCATCTTTGGATTGCAGGAAGTCTTCAATCTATTTTTCCCCTTCAAAAAATTGCCAATATCTTATATTATCAGGGATAGCTAGCCTGTATTTAACCTTTACTGTGTATTGTTTGTTGTAATGAGGTTGTTGACAAGTACTAGCTGCAAATGCTAGTCCATTGGCAAGGATATTTTTATTTCTAGGGACAGATGCAAGGTCATATTCTTTGAATGATTTTAGGAGGCCAAGGGTAGCATTCTTGTATGCTCTTAATCTAGGATGTTTAGTTGAATATTCTCCTTTAACTTGCCTAATGACTAGCTCAAAGTCCCCATGGATAGAGATCCTTTTGTCTTCTATTTTCTTTAGTAATTATAGCCCTAGAAGGAGTGCCTCATATTCTGCTATATTATTTGTACATTGAAATTTCAGTTTATAGGAGTGACCCTCTACGTGATTTTTCTCAGTGTTGTGTACCCAAACACCCGCTCAAGATCCAGTTTTTCCACAAGAACCATCAAAGATCATGCTCCAAAGAGGTTCAGTTTCAGACCTGAGTTTTTCATTTTCTATTTGGTCTAACTGTACTTCCTTTTCTTCTTATTTTTCCACTAATTTTTCATCAATTGCTACTTGTTCATTAATGTTTTCATCGCTGTAAAGGATAAATGAATCAAGGTCTGAGTGGAAAAAGTACCTAGGAGAGTTATCAGGCTTTTCTTGACTGCTGACCATGTATTTCATATGAGTTTCCCTATATAGTCTCCTTGGTTGACTAAAGACTTGTATGGTAGCATAGGTCATATCCTTTTGGAGGGTGCCTTGAAGTTTGGCTCCCAATGAGCATGATAGAAGCATGCCATATTTAGGGGGAATGTCAGCCACTACAATATCCATTACTAGGATTTTGGTTGGAATTTATGTAATATTCCCAATTAGCCCAAGCTAATGGGAATATATAATTTTGTCTCATTTTCTTGTTGCATGAATAAAATTTTAAAGGAGGATCAATAAAACTCCTAAAACAACAAAATAAATCAATGCCCCCTGTGAACAAGGCTAAATCTGGGTTGCCTTAATGAAACACCCTCATGTGTGAAGAGGATTAAGACATTTGACTGGGTCAACAGGACCAAATAAATAGCGTTGTCCAGATGGAATGAACCTCCTAGATGCGCAATGTAGTTTTAGTAGGAGGCTACACATGTGAATAGAGCTAAATCATTGAAATGGTTTAGGGTTTGGCAAGATTTCTATCTTATAAAAAGAAGAGGAGAACATCAAGAGAAGGGTTGTTGAAGATATTATTTTGAAGAATTTTTCTGTTTAGACATTTCTCATTCTCTTAGCTGTTTCACAGAGAATAGTGTTGTTTAGCACTGGGTGTTCTTGATCAGGAATCCCACCTCCTTCTTTGAGTATCTCTTGAGGGATTCTTGCATTTATTTTCCACTATCAGGAATTTTTCCAAGCTCTTCTTCTAACTATAATGCAGATCCTGTTGAGGGTTTGGTTGTATTTGTAAGCTATAGTAGGTGGAGGCTAGATCTATTCATATCTAGGCCATTCTAGTGCCCCTTTTCAGTGGGGGAGTCTTCTATCCTCCTCACAAGAGAGTATTGGATCATTGGAGCTTCAGATCTACACCTGGGCATCAAACCAAATTGTTCCTAAATCCTACAATGTATTCCATCTTCCTATACTATGTTATTTGCAAAGGAGAAGTTGCAGGGAGTTTTGGCACACTTTTGGGAGAGAGATCTCTAGTGTTGGGAATCTGCCCTTCACTGTGGTGATCCGTGGATCATAGATATAATCCATGTTATATTCAGATTTTATCTGAATATTCTTGTATTTAATTCATAATTTTTGAATAATTCTGCAGATCTGTTGCATAAGATCTTAGATCTACTCGGTGTACTTCATGTTTTGCTCAAAACCCCAAGGGGCATTTGTAGAAGGGCCTTCTAGTGTACATATATGATACAGATCTAAATTTTTGTACACAGATCTTCTCTAGATTTGAAGTGTAATATGCTGCTGTTATAGGCAATAAAAATAACGTTTTCAAGCTTATTCAGTCATTTTCTATGGTAGTAGCACCTCTTTCTTTAGGATCTCTTCATTTAAATCCTTCCATTTAATGTTATATAATGTATGGGCTTCAATATAACTCTTATTTTCTGATATATACGTAAATATTGAGCCTCCTTATTGGTCGCCTACTTCTGATAAGCTAAACTGCATTATTTTCTGAGCAGTATTATTTTGTGTTGCTGCAGTCCCTTCTTTGGGCATTTTTCAAGCCATACTAGGTGTGGGAGGTCTGTTTACCTCACCTAGTTTGATTTTTTTCTAATCTCCTCTTGGATTTAGGACTTAGATTGTCATATATAAGGTATCCAAGGGCTAATTTTGATTTTTGTAGCATCCATTTCTGAAAAATGTGTTTTTCAGACATGCATTGCTGACAGTCCCATTTTGGGATATTACAGTCGTATCAGAGCAACCATCTTGGCACAGCTTGTGATTTTAATTTATTAAGAAGCCAATATGCCTTCCACATAAGAAGGGCCTCTTAATAATAGAGAGAAGAGATATCTAAGAAGAAGACCTAAGAATTATGATTGCACTAAGACACAGAAGAAAAGGGTAAAACCCCTTTATCTGGAAGATTGAAAGGAGAAGAGTTCTCTAAAACTATTTCTCAAGATATGTATGAGCTGAAAGGAGAAATTAGGTGAATGAGGAGGGAAATACATGAAAATCCCTCAAGAATATTTTCACATCAAGGAAGCCCCAGTACTTCTTACCATGTGTGTGAGCATTCAGCCACACAACCTGATCCACAACGTTGGAGCATGCCTACTTTCTTGTCAAAGAAAGAAGGAAAAGGAGGAACACCAAAGGAGGGACCTCTTGGTGATTATCTCCAAGAATATGAGTCTTAATCATAGAGACTCAAAGAACATCTCAGTTTCCCATAGTTCTGTCAATTTAAAGAAGAAATATCCAGCAACTACAGTAGAAGAAGAGGGTGCATGCAGCACACTTTGGGTAGATTCTCTCTACATAATTTTGATGGATCACCTAAGGACTTAGCCAGGTCTTGGGTAAGGAATATTGACACATATTTATAGCTGCATCAAGTTTCAAAAGAAGAAGCCTTGAGAGTAGCAGCGCTGCATCTTCAAGGTAAGGCTTATGCCTGGTGGCTATTTGAGTCTTCTTCCTTGAAAAATGTAAATATCTCTTCTTATGCAAAGTTCAGTAGGGGGTAGTGAAAAGATTTGATTTGAGACATTCTGAAAATTCCTTGAGAGAGAAAATCAAACACAAGGAATCTAAATCTTTTCATGAGTTGGAAGAATCCATAAAGCCAACTCCATTTCTAAACATTGTTGAAGGGGTTGAAGATTTGTTGCATGATTTTCCAAAGGAAAAATCCCCACTACAACAAGGTCTCTCTTCTCAAAAAGAAGACATGAGGGTTATTTCTTCAAAGAGATCAAGGAGAAGGGTGTCTCAATGATGAGGCATTATCCATTGATGAGGAGAAAGGAGGGAAAGAACAGAGAAGATCCTCCAGCACTGTGATAGTAGGAGGGGATCCATTTTTATCAGGAGATGGAGATGAAGTAATTGCTTCCACTAGAGAGGCTCTTGCATCTTTGCAAGGATTTCCTAAGGATATTCCATATGGAGGACATGAGAAGCATGTGTCCATGCTAAAAGACAATGAGACAGAACAAAGGAGGGATCACAAAGCTAACATAGTAGAAGATGATGAACTATTTCTAGGAGAAGAGAATGGAGCAAATGATCCAATAAGAGGTACTCTTGCATCACTTAGAGTGGTCTCCAAATTTCATGTGACTTCCATAGATGAACAAAGTTGAAATTTCACAGTGGAAGTTGGGACATGAGGATCCCATCTATTATGCATATGAGGATGGTCCCTGAAACCTCTTTATCTAGTGGAAAACCACCTGGGAGGCCACCTGATTCAGATTTTGTGGGGAAGGCCTCACAACTTCCTACTCCAAACTTAGATCCAGGAAGGATTAGAGCACTTGAAGATAAAGCTACAGTGTTGGGAGACTTGAGTAAGCTCAAGGAGGAGATAAATATTCTTCCCTTATCATCATCACCCACTCTCTTTTCTGGATCTGTGCTGTGGGAGGAGAAGAATGGGAGGAACAGCTTTCCAACACACACATTTGGCATATAAGATGTCAAGCAGAGGATCAACAACATGACAGACACTTCTATTGATGCATCATCATCGCTGTTGTTTTTTAGCAGTGTAGATCTGTATCAGAAATCCCAACTGCTGGATTATTCCAAATATCGTCACACATGTATGATACATGATGACCAGTTGCATGAAGAGGGCCACTTAGTCCAAGGAGGATTCATCTATCATCATGGTAGAATATTTTTTTCTAGAGCTTCTAAGCACAAGCATAAGATACTACAAGGAGCATACAAAGAGTTCTATTTCAGCCATATGCATTCCATGAGGATCTACAACATCATCATGAGGGGCTTTGATTGGAAAGGCTTAGAAGCAGAACTACATCAGCATTTTCAAGAATGCATGGGCTATGTGGAGTTGGGGTAGCCATGTGACTCTATGCAAGAGCCATTTCAGCCATCTCTTCCTTCTTTTGAAAGAGGAGAAAGATCCATGCACAACTCCCTGTGTATGAGAGATACTGTTGGTAAAGGACCTGTTCATGTAGAGCAAGTTTATTTTTCTGATTGTACATGTTCTTTTACCATTTTTATGCATGCCATGACTTCTAAAAGGAGTAATGTATCATGTAAATATCATGGCAATTATTGGGCCAATAAAACTTCCAAACTTGGCCACTCTCTTGATGTTCAAAGGGAGATTTACTTCCATGATGGGTGCTTCCCGAAAGCACCAAACATATCTCACACTTTCAGCCATAGTGAGATGAAATGTGCAGTAAGTAAGTGGCAGGGAAACCACTTACCACACCTTGATCTAATGTAGCTAGGAGATGCACTGCGTTGGTACCACATGAGGGATTATGACCCACCTCCTCATGCTCAAATTTGTGTTTGCTTATATGTAGTTTTACTTCCATACATTGATGATATACTTGTACCATTTATGGGATTGTATGGAGGGATGATGGGGAGCATGTATGTACCTCATGGGATGGAGACTCTCCATGTACCTTATGCTACATGTTTCAGGGAGATTATTGGTTCAGCCATGTTTGTTTCATGTGAGTTTTTCACTCCTTGTGGGATGTACTTTGTGCATCTCATAATGAATTTGGAGGAACAATTCATGGAGGGTAGAATTGGTGAACACTTAGCTTATGAAGAAATCTTGATTCTTGATGGTGTCACCAATGGAGGGGAAGAAGTGTTGCAACAATCACCCTATCAGTTGCTTGAGGACAAGAAAATTTTTGGAGGGGAGGACTATAATATTCCCAATTACCCCAAGCTAATGGGAATATACAATTTTGTCTCATTTTCTTATTGCATGAATAAAATTGTAAAGGAGGATCAATAAAACTCTTAAAATAGCAAAATAAATCAATACCCCATGTGAACAAGGATAAATCTGGGCTACCTTATTGAAACACCATCATGTTTGAATGGGATTAAGACATTTGAATAGGTCAACAGGACCAAATCAACAGCGTTGTCCAGATGCAATGAACCTCCTAGATGCACAATGCAGTTTTAGTTGGAGGCTACACATGTGAATAGATCTAAATCATTGAGATGGTTTAGGGTTTGGTGAGATTTGTGCCTTATAAAAGGAAGAGGAGGAAATCAAGAGAAAGGTTGTTGAAGATATTATTATGAATAATTTTTCTATTTAGACATTTCTCATTCTCTTGGTTGTTTAGCAGAGAATACAGTTGTTTAGCACTGGGTGTTCCTGATCGGGAATCCCACCTCCTTCTTTGAGTAGCTCTTGAGGGAGTCTTTCATTTCTTGTCCACTATCATGCATTTGGCCAAGCTCTTATTCTAACTACAACACAAGTCCTGTTGAGGGTTTGGTTGTATTTGTAAGCTATAGCAAGTGGAGGCTAGATCTATTCAGATCTAGGCCATTTTAGTTCCTCTTTTCAGTGGGGGAGTCTTCTATCCTCCAAGCAAGAGAGTATTGGATCATTGGAGCTTCAGATCTACACCTAGGCATTAGGAAAAACTATTCTCAAAGCCTACAATACATTCCATCTTCCTATACTGCGTTATTTGCAAAGGAGAAGTTGCAGGGATTTTTGACACACTTTTGGGAGAGAGATCTCTAGTGTTGGGAATCTGATCTTCACTATGGTGATCTGTGGATTATAGATCTAATACATGTTATATTCAGATCTATTCTAAATAATATTTTATTTACTTCGAAATTTTTGAATCATTCTGCAGATCTGCTGCATAAGATCTCAGATCTACTCCATGTACTTCATGCTTTTCTCAAAACCCCAAGGGGAATTTGTAGAAGAGCCTTCTAGTGTTTAGATCTGATACAGATCTAAATTTTTGTACACATATCTGCTCTAGATATTAAGTGTAATATACTGCTATTACAACCAATAAAAATAACGATGTCAAGCTTGTTCACTCATTTTCTATGTTTGTAGCACCTCTTTCTTGAGGATTTCTTCATTTAAATCCTTTTATCTATTGCTCTATAATGTATGGGCTTCAATATAAATCTGATTTCCTGATGTATAAGTAAATATTGAGCCTCCTTATTGGCCTCCTACTGCTGATAAGCTAAACTGTGTTATTTTCTGAGCAGTATTATTTTGTGTTGCTACAGTTCCTTTTTTCGGCATTTTTCAAGCCGTGACTAGGTGTGGGAAGTATGTTTACCTCACCTAGTTTGATTTTTTTCTAATATCCTTTTGGATTTAGGACTTATATTGTCAAATATAAGGGATCCAAGGGCTGATTTGGATTTTTGTATCATCCATTTCTGGAAAATGCGTTTTTCAGACATGCATTGCTGATAGTCCCATTTTGGGATATTATAATTTGTGCCAAAGTAACACATAGATATTTAATTAAGCCTAGAAATTTAAATCTAATAGATTCAAAAGAGTAAAAGTCTTTGTATGGTATATTGAAAATAAAACACCATTAACACACATAAAACACACATAACAAAACATAGACAAAACATTGGCGAAAAAGGCTTCAGCCTCATGGCTTCCTCACATATTTTCTCATTATTAAAAAAATGTAGTATTACAATTAAATAGATGAGGAGACTGTGTCTCAAGATAGTGTGTGTTATCTTGGATACCTTGGTTGAGATAATTTCTCAACCAAACACACACCAATATAGAAGCTACCTAAACTAACTCCTATCTTAGAGGAACAACCCAATCTAGAGAGTTAGGCATAAATTCCTAACTTTTAATATTTAATTTATTTATTCTATTTTTGGATTTATTGTTGTTTTATGAGAGAGGCTAACATTCCCCCCTCCAATGATAAATTTAAAATAATAACAAGTAACCGTCTTCCAAGTTCTCATGTTGATCCTAAAAAAAATTGCCTGAAAAGCCGCCAAAGCTGGATGCTGAAAAAACTGCAATCTGAAGAGACCATGAGTCAGTTGCATGTCTGATTCATCTCTGAATTTCTCTTGACAACTCCATCACGTGCCAAGTTGCAAAAGGATCCATTTTTCCTTTGCGTGAAATCAGCATACTTTTTCCACTGACAAAATTAATTGAATGCGCACTGGCTGATGATGTCAAAAACAACTCATTGTTGCTTTTGTTGTGTTGAAAACTGCTCATTGCTACTTTGCTGTCGACTGCCCACTGGAAATTTTTTTTATGCCCACTGGCTGTTGAAGATGCCCACTCGCTACGGAAGCTACCCACTAGCTGCTTTTGCTGGTTTTGTCAAGACTTTCAGTCTGAAAACCACCGTCAATTTCATTGACATTTTCCCCCCTTTGTCAGCTGAAAGGAGAGACAATTCTCTGGAAATTATTCCTGAACTCCCCCCATCAGGTGTAAGAGTGTTGCATTGTTGTACTCCCCCGTTCAACTGCATGAGAGTATCGTCTTCTTTTCACTATCGATTGCACTATGTGTGATTGTATTCGGTTGTAAAACTGAGACAATCTTTTGACTGTGGATGACCATTCCCAAGGATCAATCCATTCATAATTTATATTCAATTTGGCTGATTGTTGTTGGTTGCAACATTTCTCTGATGAATGATTTGGTTTCCCACAATGGCGACAAGGATGGAGATCAAAACACTGATCTTCCATATGACTGATTCTTTGACAATGAGGACATTTCGGTTTGACTGCAACTGCGTGTTGTGTGCATTTCTATTTTTCTGCAACTTTCTCAGAACTTGCTAAGGTGATTTGTTCAAGAAATCCTTCACTGAAAAACTTAATTAGCTTGGAATAATATGGGATATGCAAGTTGGCATCATCTTGGACATATCCTAGGCCTCGTCGATTTTTGTTACTTTGGATTTCTTCCCATGGCTTGATGATTGGCTTGGAAGAAAGTTGAAATGGAACAACTTCGACACTTGAAGCTGATTGGATGAATGAATTAGAATCATCTGGATGGTTGGAAGCATCACTCTTCTCTTGCAACTAATTTCTTTGTAGTTGCAATTCCAGTTGAAGAAACTCAATTGTTTCATTTTTCTGTTGTAGATGCCATCAAATATTAGCAAGGGTTTCTTTGTTGATTTTCACCATGTCTTCATCACTTGAGAGGATCAAGTTGTGAAGAATTTTTAACAGCTGGATATGTTGCGCCATATGAACTCGCTCTCTTGAATTTAGGCTATCTTGTTGTATATTTCGTGCTTTGAACTGTTTCACTTGATTTTGTTACTTTAATGATAGGCTCGCTTGCTATGTGGCTTGAATGGCATGCTCGCTTGATTTGTTGCTTATTGCGCTTGCTTGGAACACTTGTTAGAGTTGTAGAACTTTCTTGCTTAAACTCTTGAATTTGCACTCGCTTGATGATGATCGCTTTCTTGAAAGCTCGCTCAAATTGCTTGATTAATTCACACTCATTGAATGAATACTCACACTCGCTTGCAGAAGATGTGAACTTGTTGTTTTTTTTAGAGTTAGAACTCATGCACTCACTTGATTTTGATTAAATGAAGGGTATCAAACACTGTCGAAAATGCACCCAAAAAGCTTACAATGATTTTAATGACTCACTTAAAACAATGAATTCACTTGTCTAAATTTGACTTAGGTAAAGAGAATTGATGCTCTTGACTTCTTATCAATTCAAAGGGTGTCAGTTTTAACCGAGAGTGCACCTTTACAATCCAACTCAGATTACAAATTCTTAAATTTATGTGCAAGAATGTTGATGTAGACTGTGCTTTGAAACACATTAACTTGATTGTATCGAGTGAATTTTCTTGTTGAGGTAGAATGTTGATGTTGACAATCTTTGATTATGTGTTGTAGTTGCACAAATGCATGTCTTGATTTTAATTATCCTTCCTTGCGGTTACTTCGTTACAAGTGTTGTGCTTGCTTGCATTATGTGTGTGTTAAATGAGATCATTTATGTGTCAATACTAGACACAAATCATAAGAAACATCATGAAACCATAAAAATATGCGCCATCAAAAACACACACATGGTGTACCTAAGATCCCCTTATTCAATTTTGGGAAGATCTAGGACACTTCAACACCAAAAATAATATTTCTTTATTAAATATTGAGGTCATCAACCTTTCATCTTTTACAATGTTGACATTGAAGCTTTCTCAAACAATGAGAATTTCACGCTCATAAATTTTGAAAGAAAATGCCTTCAAAAACTAACTCAGCCTCCTATAAAAATGAATGTTCCTTTGAATAACTGATCACTCCAAACTTACAAAAAAATCAGTCCTGTATCACTCCACAAAATTACTTCAATACTCTCAACTTTCAACTTATCACTCCAAATTACAAATAATAATGTCATAAAAAGCATACACTATAGAATGAGCACCCACTATCTCTCAAAATTACACCTTATCACTCCATACATCAGATTAAATTATTAAAATAGTTCAATATACTTTATTACAAATTTCACCCTTATAACTCCCAAAAAAAAAAATATATATTCCATCCACTCCTTATCTCTCCAAAAACCTTTTTTACAATTTCTTGAACCCAAAACATTTTCAAAATGCATTAATTCTCTTTTCCACTCCTCTCTTTTCAAAAGAGAATTATTATAATAATTACACAATTGCACCACTCATTATCTCTCATGAAATAAGCACCCACCTTCTTCCAATACGTTATGCCATAACTTTTGTTTAAAGTGCATAGGTTTCAAAATTTCCACACGAAGTCTATCATATGCTTCCACAATTACTTATGGATAGATACCGTAAGTATTTCCTTAAAATATTCGATTACCTTTTTCAAGCATGAGTTATAAAAAGTTCCCACTTAAATATTGAAACCGTAAAATTCATGCATTAAAAGAAACTTACGGAAATTTTTTTCTTGGATTTCCACACAAGCAATTGAAGACATTGTAGCAGGGCTAGCTCCTCTGTAAGTGTTGTTATTTCATATATTTAACCATACTTATTCTCGCATCTTCCACTAGAGACAGACCATGTTTTCACATTTCCCTTGGTAGCAGTCTTTTAGGGGCTTCAACGCAGAAACAATAATGCCGCAAGCTACTTCAACACAACTCCTTACGTTGGCTCACGCTCGCTTCCAACTACGTTATCTCCCAAAATTCGGTATTCCATATGAGGAAAAATAACTGAAGATCTAACGCCGAAGTTTAAATTGTTGGCTCAGGTTGGTGACTGGCTCACGCTGGCTTAATGCTGGTAGTGGTATTTTCTTCATTCGTTAATCAATCAAAGTGTCTACGCCTTCTTCACAATGTTTCTTGATGGCATCTTCAGCATTCTCAGAAAAATAGTCTTCAACGTAACAACAGATTTTCCACTTCCCTATAATTCCACTTAAACCATCGCTCTTCTTCAATGAGGAGTATTATGTGCTTTGCGCGGATGGTTTCATTGCTGATCTGTTCAAAAATAATGCCAAGAGACAAATGATTTAATCCAATCCTCTTCCACGTAGGTTTCAGAAGGTGCAGAAGCTACAAATTGCAGTGGAGAAGTTTCAACTCTTCAATCTTTCGGCTCTGGTTGCGTTGAGCTCTCCACACAGCCTCTACGAATCATTCACCATATTTGGTCAAAAATAATACACACAGTGAAACATTAGTCAGATCTAACTTCATTGTAGGTCTCCAGGCTCATGGCCTCACTACTGCTCAAAAAATGTGGATTTGATGGGAGATATTATGAAAAATTGTACTCAGTTTTCAATCTTGGCACTCAAGTAAATCACAGATCCATCTCTCATTTACATTGAACACTGATGGAAAAATCAAATTTGAACTAAAAAAAATGTGTCAAGCCTTTAATTCATTCACTTACTATGACCAACGAATACACATTACTTCGATGCATTTAAATTTCAACCAGTTCGCTCATAATGATAAATTTGATCATAAAAAAAAAAATTAACAAACCCCAGGATTTTTTTTTTAACAACCATTTATGTAAAGCATATGCCAAAGCACTGGGAACTGAATTCTTTGACACAAAGAAACTACAAAAATCTGAAATGAGTGTTAGACTCCTGACCACACCATGTCCTATTCTCTTCTGCTCTTGCACCAGTCTGCAGGGTCGACTTCCACATACGTAGGATATAACATAGACCAGCTCTGATACCACATATTTGAAATCAAATAAACTCATAAAATACATAAAACGCACATAACAAACTAGAGCCAAAACATTGGCGGAAAAGGATTCAGCGTCACAGCTTCCTCACATATTTTCTCATTATTAAAAGAGTGTAGTATTACAATTAAATAGATGAGGAGACTATGTCTCAAGATAGTGCATGCTATCTTGGACACCTTGGTTGAGATAATTTCTCAACCAAAAACACACCAATATATGAGCTACCTAAACTAACTCCTATCTTAGAGGAACAACCCAATCTAGAGAGTTAGCCATAAATTCCTAACTTTTAATATTTAATTTATTTATTTTATTTTTGGATTTATTATTCTTTTATGAGAGAGGCTAACATGGTCTAGTTACCTCAAGGCCAAGTCTCTCCATAAATACCTTTGGCATGAGGTTATGAGAAGCTCCTGAATCTAACATTGCATTATGGAGGATTTTATCATGGGTATTCAAACTGACATAAAATGGAGGGACACCTCCTTCTTGGAATTTGCCTTCTACTTCAGGTCCAAACAAAAGTTCAGGTTTGTCATCATTCAAGTTCACAATATTAGCATTTTCTCCTATGTTTAAAGCTTTCAAAACTTGGGATCTATATACATCTTGGCCTACTAATTTAGTGATAGATATGGAGATCGTTATCTTGGCAATTTCATTCTCAATACTAAAGGGTGTCTGTGTTTTTGGCAGATTTCAATCAATTTTATGAGACACTGGTTTTGCAGCAATTTGAATAAACTGTGTTTTTGGCATATTTAAATCAATTTTATGAGACATTTTTTTTGCAACAATTTCAGATTGCTGATTTGGACTAGAGATATCAGCTGAATCAACTTTTATTTTCACTTTCTATTGACTTTTCAGGATCAGTTTCAGGGGTCTTCCTAGCAAAAATTTAAGGGGTTTTTCTCTTGGGAATGTCTTGAGTTTTCTTGCTTCTGAGGTCATACTGCCTATGTACCTCTATGATGGAATTTTCGAAGCCTTGTTTGCAATCCTCAGATTCTTGGCATTCTTCTTCTATTTGAGTTGGGGAAAACATGCCTTGCTCTTCCTTAGTGAGGAAAACAATATCCTCATTATTAACTCCCATTAGATTGATTTGAATTTCTTTTGTTTCTTTAATCACCCCCTCATCGTCATCAACGTAGTTTTCTTGGAAAGGAGGCCTGAGTTGCTAATCAGGCCTCTCTGTCTTATTTGAGGGGCATTTCTCCTAAAGTTTTGGTTTTGGTTCGGGTTTCTATTCTGAGGAGCTACTTGGTTTTCTCTAGGAAGAGCTCTTTCATTTAGTTTGATTCTCTCCATCATCCTCTCCATGGTTCTAACAAGGTTATCAATATTAGTATCAGATGTGTAGGCTACAAACTCTTCCCTATATGTGACTCTCTTTTCATTTTTCATTCTAGCCCTCTTGGCAATCAGATTTTCTTCTACACTTACTGCACCCCTCTGCATGTCTTCTAATGTAGGAGGGTTTCTTTCTCCTAGTTGATAAGCCATTTCTGGATCAAAACCGTCTGGAAATTTCATTAGGGCTAGACCATGTGGAGGTTTCATGTGAGGAGGGAGGGCATTGTATACAGTATTGAATTTAGTGTAATAATCTTGAACACTCTCTCCAACGTTTCTCTTTATGTTTTCATATTTTGACAAGACTTGGAGAGGATTTTCTTGACCTCCCATTTATTTAGGACTAGTTGATGAAAATAAGGGAGGTCATGTATAATATTAGGGGTTAGGCCTTTAAACCATTTTCTTGCTTCCCCTCCTAAGCTTTGGGAAAAAATTCTTGTTTTAATTGTTTCATCATCTATCTCTTGTCTATAAAAAGAGTCATCCATTTTATCCACAAGTTGTTGAGCGGTGGTAGAACCACTTGCATCAAATAAGGGAATTTTGGACTGATAGTCCTATGGTAGAGACACTAAAGGCAATGGTAAGACTAATGGGGCATACCAGGTTGCCATGGTTGGTGATTGGGGAAACAAAGGGGGGTTAACAAGCGGGGGGTTGACAAAATGAGGTGAACAGTGGGGGTATGAATGGGGGTTGAGGTTTTTACAAGAGGATTCTACTATAAGATGAATGGGTCCAAGACTATTTGGGTTATCCAATTCTAGGATTTAATCCTGAACAAGCTTTGTTCCAGGTGTGAGTCAGATAGGGCTTTGTGTGTGTTTATAATGAAAAATGATTTAGCTTTATGATTATATTCTTTTAATTTTAGGTGAGTTATGAAGTTTGGGGTTGTTTGTTTTGATCAATTGTTTGGTTGGATAGAAAGAGTTTGGGAAGCTTAATCCATTGGGCTATGGAGTCATAAAAGGTTTAAATTATACATCAAATTTTCAAGGGCTTTCATAGGGAAAGCTAACTATATCAAATGGATCTTCTATGGTAAGATGAATATGAGATGACAAAAAGTTGAGAATTTAGTAAAACTAAAGGGAAATTAAGAATCCTTTAACTATAATTCAACATAAAATCCTTTAAGATAACATTTTGGTAAAAATAAAGAGCAATTAAAAATTCTTCATCTGTACTTCAATAAGAAAACCTCAAGACAACAATCCAGTAATACTAAAGAGTAGTTAAGAATTCTTTAAATAAACTTCAAAGAAATGCTTTAAGATAATAGTTTGGTAAAAATAAAGAGAACTTAAGAATTATTCAGCTCTACTTCACTGAGAAAACCTCAAGACAACAATCTAGTAATACTAAGGAGCAGTTAAGAATTATTTTGTTATACTTTCAGTGGAAAACATAAAGATAATAATAACAGACAGAGTTAAGTTTCCCAAACAACATATCTCACTCTAAAATTTCTATTCTATTATCAGAGAAATTGATGTACAACATGGAAACAAAGGCAAAACATTTACATAAAAGGGATAGCATCACCATTAACATAGTTTAAGGATCTTGTGAACGTGCTTGTATTACTGATGTCCAAATCAAAAATAGTTACAATGCTCCAGTGCAATAATATTTTCAACTCAGAGTCTAATCAAAATCCAACCTAGCAACCGACACTGATAATGAATAATACATGCAATATTTAACTGTAATTTGAGGAGGTTTCCCTAATCTAGGGTTACAAACTACACTTATTACAAAGTAAATGTAATTTTGACATTTGAGACCATGCAAGGCCCAAGCCAAAATATCACTGAAAGACTTGTTGTAATAATAAATCTCAAATTAACTGTTGAGCTAAATTTAAAATATCTTTGACTAATTTTCCTTTAACATTAATTTTTACAATAACTTTTGAGTAGCTTCTAAAATATCTTTGATTGAAACATTAACTGAGGTATCTTATATTAAATCAAAACTAAAATGTAGGTGGCCAATGTGATTGGGAAGAGTTAAATGCTAAGTGGCCTTGTTATTTGGTTCTGTCTTCTTCATTGATTTGTCCTCTGATTCGTCTTTAAACCTTTAAATTCTCATCATCTGTATCTTTTATATGTTTTCCTTCTACTGCCTTTGTTTTCACTGTAATCTCTTCTCCTACCTTCTTATCTGTCCTTTGTCTTAACTCTGTCTTTTAATCCTATCTTTCATCTTTAACCTTTGACTAATCTTTTATTCCTTTTACCTTTCACTGTCAAAGTGAATCTTTTACCTGTCATTGTCCTTTAACTATGTTTCTTATTTGTCTTCATCTTTGCCTGCGCAGCCACTGTAAAACCTCATTTTTCCTTACCCTATAATTTGAAGAAACCTCGTTGTATTTGGAGTAATTGTATTATCCTTATTAATCATGATCCATTGCTGCTTCTGATTATTCTTGCGCTCCTAATCCTTTGATGAAAATCGTCATCGAGAGAGCCTTGATTAAAAAATTCTTGGACTTAGAAATGCAAATTTATTATCGCATCTTCCAATATGTATGTCACTTGCAAAACTTAAAAAAAAATATTAATAAAAAATGAAGTTCCGAAGGGAAATCTGTGGAAGGAGTCCAGATAATGAAGGATTTTTTGATTTCGTGTTTTAGCAATGCCCTTCTAGGTCTATAAAAAATTATGTAGGGCTATCATAAAGGTTCATGAAATTACTGCAACAACACAGGGTTTAAAAATATGTCAAAGGGGTTAGTGATTTCGTTTGTACGCGGGGGCGGTTTTATGGTTTTATTGTATGGTCAAAAGTGGTGACGCGGTTTTGGATGGAGGGATGCCATAAAACAAAGAGGCAACACATGGAGGAAGGGAGGGGTTACGAAACTGCCCATTTTGCAACCCTCCAAAGGTTTTAAACCTCGGGCATTTAGGTTTGCGAAAAGGCATGTGGGCCATCAGATCAAGGGGTGGAGATCGGATGGTGGTTGGGTGATGGGCTGACTTCGGGTTGATTTGATAGGTGGCATCATGGTTAAATGAATCAGCGGGTTTAAAACATAACAAGCAGCGATGTGAAGTGAGGCCCGGGGAAATATTAAAGCGGGGGAAGGTATGTTTTAAGCATAGACTTTAATAATAGTGTAAGTCGGGCTTTAAACGAAATATAAGTTTCGAGGTTTTTTAACAAACATGGTTTATTAAAAGTGGGACACGATAGGTTTTAAAATTTACTTCAAAAATAATTTAAATATGGTTTTTTACATTGTTTGAAATGAAAGAAGGGGAATGAGTGAAGGGGAAGGGTTTTTAGTGAGGGAGATGAGGTTTTAGCATAGGGGGGAAAGGCTACAATGAGGGGATTTAGGTCAAACATGGGATTTCAGAGTATGGGAGTGTTTGGAAAAGGTTAAATGAGAGATGATGGATAGGTTTAAATGAAAATAATGAAGGCAGTGAGATTTCTGAAAATAAATGATAGTCAGGGAATATTATTTTCAACAAACTGTAAAAGATACATAGACATCTGGTGATATTATAGAATACAGAAGACTAACAGGTCAAGTGTGGATTTCTGAATATTTCAGTAGATGACTGATCTCTTGCCTGCGGGTTATTGTACCAATTGTTCATGTTCTTTTTCTAAGTATTCCATAAGCTTTTATGTGCTCTAAATTTGAATGTTATAACAAGAATTTTACTGCAGAGTTTTCTTAAATAGTACACTCTTCTTTATATGTTATACATGTCTAGGTTTTCTTTTGATATCTGGTTTAGAGAATTCTTAATTGCCCTCTGATCTCGATTAACTACTTCACCCTTCATTGATTGCACATTAAAATGGCTTCTAATATCTCCTCCTTATATATGAATTTGATCTCCTAATTACCAAAAGACATTACCAAGGAATTTTGAATACCATAAGTGAAACCAACCAAGGAATTGTTGACCTGATCAATCTAACTTGCACGCAAATCAAGAATTTCATTTTCAGGATGTCTACATGACTTGTTGAAGGAACATTGTGTATGTACGAAAACTTGTTGAAGAAAATTAGCATATATTTTTAAAAATTCATATTCTTCAATCTATTTCAAATCCATCTTGTCACTAAGCATATTCTTCATCTTTTGCAACACCTCTACAAGCATTCATATCATTTGAAACGGCTCAAAAAACCTTTGTAGTCATCATCCATCCATATATTAGATGGACATAACAAAAGTGTTACATCCTACGACATATTGACATCAAGGACAACACATTTGACATCCAGGCTGACATCATATTATATCTAGGTTGACATCAAGGTCGTAGTTGACATGTAGGTTGTCATCAAGGATAACATATAAGACATAATGCCAACACATGTGTAATAAAATAATTGTTGTGCTCTTATAGTTTGTTTATGATATATAAAAATATTTTTTTTGTTTCTAAAGGTTGTGTTTTTTTAGAAAAATGGTTTATATTTTAATAGTACATTCTTTTAAATATTTCATTAAAAATAAGAAAGTCTTAAATCATTAATTTCTATACATATCTTTCTGTGCTTGATTTCCTCCTACACTCACATAATCAACCTTTTTCTACGTAATCACAAAACTTCATCCTTCACCATGGTCATAATTTTCCCTAAACCATAACCTCATTTCCAAAAAATTCCTCTACTATGCCAAATACATGGAAATGACTTTTCTATGTGGAGACTCTATGGTAACTTAGGAATTTATGCATTTCCCACTAGCTTGAAAGAAAGATTTAATTGCTCAAAAATATAATATTAAATTTATTTGATAACTTGGGAAATGATGTGAGAAGGACTATTAGTCTCTTAAGAGCTAAACAACAATTCTAAGACTTGTGGAACTTGTACAAGGTTGAAAAACAACACATTCTTATTAAAGAGTAACATATGACCAGAAACTTGATATATGAATAGTTATGAGGTTACAATCACCAAAAATGGCTTACTAAGGTCCTATTCTTATATCAAAGAGAATACCTAATATTTTAATGCTTATTACCATACACAAGATACAAAACTAACAAAAGTGAATCTTTGACATTTACATATTAAAATCATGATAAATCTTTGCACACTATAAATAAATAATTGTTAATAATGTAATAATAATTAAAAAAACAACTCACACTTATTGAATCAACTAGGCTTTTATGACTTATAAACCATTCACAACTTTCTAACCCATTTTGAGAAACCAAATTATAAATCTAAACCATTATCAAAAAAAATAATTTCTAACCCATCTTTCGCACATACACATTTATACATTTAAAAATCTAAATTACATCTATACATAAACTACTCTTATGAACAATAAACCATCCTCCTCATCATTGTCTGAAAACTTATTTGCCCGTCTCTTAAAAACCTGTCCTTATGACAGCCATTCTTTTCACTAATGTCAAATTATACCAAACATCTGTACAACTTACTAATCTCTGTAAAACGAACAGCCAGTCACTAAATCTTCTGAAAACCATTCTTTTCACTGATGTTATTATGATCGAAACCAATGTCAAATTATACCAAACATATGTACAACTTAATAACTAATCTCTGTAAAACGAATTGCCAGTCACTAAATCTTCTGAAATGCGTCATCGGACTTGTATATCAAGCCTCGCTTCAAAGGACAAACACTTTGTGGGACTATTCATGGGACAGTTGGGAAGCCATCCCCATGAATTTTGATTCAAGTTGTAAATTGCTACAACCGTCTCTCTTTCAGGCTTGTCTTTGTATACTATGAAACATACACAATCCTTCATTCCTACACTGTCAAAACGCCCGATAGGAGAAATTCTATTTAACATCAATGCAGGCATCCTGGTAATCTCAGCCCATAAAGATGAATTTGAATGAAATTCCCATATACCCACAGTATTTGAAAGTCCCTGATTATCTGATATACCTCCGGTGAGTAGAACCCTCGACCCGCAGGTGAGCAGCTGAGGCCACCCAATGGGTGCAAGGTCCAGCGTCTGAAATGGTAGCGATGCAAAATTTGACGTCCCGTCTGCAATGTTAAAACCTATGATGCCCCGTCGTTCACGACGAGGAACGTCAGTATTGATCGCTAGACTGTAGCAGATTCCGTTGCAGAAGATCAGTCTTCCACCGTCTCCCACTCTCGTAGGCATTAGCCTCACATTCTCGGGCAATTGCCCCACTATCCTCCAACAATTTTCAGAGGAATCGTAGATTTCCAAAATCTCCACATTCTCCCTGTGCGATCTGCCCACTGCCACAACAGTGTAGCTTGAAGATTCACTTTCATTATTATTGTTAAATTCCGAAATATTCTTGAAATTTACAATTGAGATAGAAATAGCATTTTTACACATTCCTATGACAGTGACTTTCTGTATTGATGACATGGGCGGAAGCTGTAAAGATGTTGTAGTGAGAGGATTGCAGACATGATAAGTAGTGAAATGAAAGCGATCACAGGCACCCACCAGAAAGAGACCTCCAGCAGATCCGTGGTAACTAACATTAAATCTTTCGTTTCTGCCGTCTTCCTCTGGTTGCAGAAAGTTAAAGGAAAAAGAGTTTCTCCATGTTTGTGTGAAGAAAGAGTATGTCATCGAAGGCAGTTCTGAGTTAAACGAGCAGAGAATAAGCAACGGCTTACGGTTAGGAACCGCTATGGCCCATTCGTTAGTTATAAATTTGGAGCTGGAGAGGAGGGCATTCCATTGTTTGCATACCATTGAAAATCTAGAGAGAGATTGTAGGGGCAACCATGCTAAAATGTACTCTTTCAAAGATTCGGGCAATTCAGACCACGACCATGAACTTTCCTCATCCCAATCAACATCCAGCAACGCGTCCATTTTCACACTCGAAAACAACTGCTATATCTGTTCTTAACTCGACTCAATCAGACTCAATCATGTAAAAGCTCCCACCTCCCCTATTTATCTTTTGGCGATAATGATGTTGAACGGTCAAATTTATATAAACACATGCTAATTGTCATAACCACGAGCCGACATGGCTCTAATCGTATCTTTGAAAAATCCTTATAAATAGTTTTTTACTATTGAAATCGAAATGTACATGATTCGATGAGGGCATGCGCCTTGATTGGGCTATATGGTTCTTTGTCTTACCTATGGTCTTTGTTTTTGTTTTTGACCATGATTAAGGTTGTTAGACTTAATATTAATGCTTAAAATTAGTTAATAAAATTATATTTTATAGTTATATACGAGGATGATTTAAGTTTTATGGGTTTAAGAAGATATCGATATAGATATGTAGTTGTCTTATTATTCTATATTTTGTAGTTTCTTTTGGTCGAAATTCTATTAAATAATTTTTGATAGATCTTAACTTTTTATTATGTAAAATGTGTTTTTAAATGTATAAATGGATACAATGTCGTGAAAAACCTTGGGGCACTTAGATTTGTGGAGAGTACAAAGCTCAAAATGTGATTCTAACAAATGCCTACAAGAATTTTGGGCAAATTCAACTAGAAAATATACGAGAAAAACTCTCAAACATAGAACAAGTAGACTCCAACTTTAGAAATATGCCAAAGCATTAGTTTTCTTTCCTTGAAAAAAGGCCCTATGAGTTAGCCTTGGTGTCCAAAACTTGATGTGAAACACCACCTAGATAGGGATTATGTTGTGCTTGAATGTGTTGTTAATGGCAGTTGAGTCCTAGTAGCAATGCATAGGACCTAAGCCCTAAGTATTTTCCTCCCCTAACAATAACATTGGAGTTATAAAAGAATTTGGTTAAGTATATGGCATTGAAGAGAAGTCACCAAAAACTAATAAAGAAAAAAAAAAAAAACTCACGAGGGCCCCAATTTCAAAGTCACCTTAGGTGGAAGGTAAACTAGCATGACAATCTCCAAATCAAAGTTTTAAAATATATGTAGCTTACAATTGACATATGTTTGATTAAAAGATTTATTTGGGATCATTAATAAGTGTGGTAAAGTTGAGATATAGAAAAAATATAGAAAAATGTTTTGCCTCATACAAAAAAAACCCATCCAAAAACTTCTATGACAATTAAATCTCCAAAGAGTTCAACCCACATTCATGAAAAAAACTGTACACATATAAGTGTCTATGCAGTTTGAATAATCAATATAACAAATTGAGTGACAAATCAAATAAAAATATTGATTTGATAAACTCACAAGTAAAATATAAATTAAGATGTATTCAAATATGGAATATATGGAAGAAAATATGGTGACCATGTTCATACATATACTCTAGGTAAGAGGCTCTGTAAAAGTAATAATGTGACCAAAGCAACTCATGAAAATAAAAGTAGTATTCACATTGAACTACCTTCCATTTATAAAAGCATATGTCATGAATATTTAACTATAATATTGGAATTTATCACGGATGAGTTCCTAATATATCCACTTTCCCAAGGTTGAATTAAGGAAATTTGTTGCAATAAATTCCATTACATCAGTGAACCAAATAGAGAATACTTTGAATTGATAATGCTATGGATGATAAGCAAAGGATTTCCTTAGAAACTTTGTACTTCGAGGAAAAATACTATCAACGGTGGTGTTTAAAAGGAAGCCTCATTCTTATCATCATACTTGAAGTTTATTTACAAGAGACTTGGAATCACACAATGGAAAGGTTTGAGAACATGACTCCTTTAGTCACTTGACAAGAATAAAACACTTAAGTGACATTGAAGATGGCAAACAAATTAGATGGTTGGAATTTGTAGATGAATATGACTTTGAAATCAAGATCGTAAAAGGTAAGGAAAATAAGGTGGTTGATGCACTCAGTAGAAGGGTGATTATAATGCATGTTAAAACCATAAATGTATTCAAATCTAATTTAAAAATCTGAATTTTAGAGGCTGAAATTTTAGATCAGTGACACCTAAAAGTAAAAGAAGAGATACAATGAAGTAATTTATGGCCAAAGTATAGGGATTATTAGCTAAAAGAGGATGGGATATTCATATACAAGGGCATAATTTATGTGTGAAATTTGGAGGGCTAACAAATATAGTGTTGAGTAAGATGCACAATGTATCTTATGTTAAATACCTAGGGTACTAAAAACCACTTTTGATTGTAAAAAGTATATAATTTTGGCATCATATGACGACATAAGTGGTTGATTACATATACATATGTTTGGAATTCCAAAATGTGTATTTTTAACACAGGAATCTAATTCCACTGTCACAACCAATACCCTTTCCATAGTGGAAGTGATAAATTGCTTCAATTGATTTTATTGCAAGTTTTCCCAAGATTATCAGGTAGCATAATTCCATCATGGTAATGGTGGATAAGATCACTGTAGCTGAACATTTTTTCCAGTGAGGTCAACATACAAGACAACAAATATTGTTGAAATATACACGAAGGAAATTCATAGGCTTCATGGAGTGCTTAAAGAAAATATTTTAGGTAGGGATTGCAAGTTTACATCAAAATTTTGGAAATATTCATTCAAGGGATTTAATGCCGATCTCAACTATAATACAATATTTCATATAGATTTAAATGGAAAAATGAAAAGGATCAACTAAGTGATCAAAAATATATTGAGGATGTATGTGATGGTCAAACCATCAAAATGGGAACACTATTTGTAGTTGGTGGAGTTTGCACATAAAAAAGAGTATCAAGCATCTTTGAAGATGATCCCATTTGAGCCTCTTGTATGATAGGAAGTGAAACACACCTCTGAGTTGGGATAAACAAGTGGGGCCATTATTGGGCCAAATTTTCTTAGGGAAATGGTAGAGGAAGTAGTGAATATCAAGTAAAACATGAAGGATTCCAAATATAGGAAAAAACAATGTAAACAAGACCAACACAAATAGTGGATTCAAACTTGTGATTAATAATGAGACGACATGGCCTTAAATAGAATTTTACTCTTGAAATTGAAATTTCCATGACTGGATGAGGGCATGCCTCTTGATTGGATGCTTTATTCATAGCATTCAAGGGCTATATGGTTCTTTGTCTTACATATGGTCTTTGTTTTTGTTCTCGACCATGATTAAGGCCGCTAGACTTAATATTAAAGTTTAAAATTAGTTAATAAAATTATATTTTATAGTTATATATGAGGATTATTTAAGTTTCATGGGTTTAAGAAGATATAGACATGTAGTTTTCTAATTATTCTATATTTTGTAGGTTTTTTTTTTCGAAATCCTATTAAATAATTTTTGGTAGATCATAACTTTTTGTTATTTAAAATGTGTTTTTAAATGTATGAATGGATACACTTTTATGAAAAAGCTTTGGGACACCTAGATTTTTGGAGAGTACAAAGCTCAAACTTGTGATTCTAACAAATGCCTACCATATTTTGTGAAAAATCAACATGAAAATATACCAGAAAAAATCTAAAACATAGAACAAGTAGAATACAACTTTAGAAATATGCCAAAGCATTAGTTTTCTTTCCTTGACAAAAGGCCCCATGAGTTGCCCTTGGTGTCCACAACTTGATGTGAAACACCACCTAAACAGGGTTTATATTGTGCTTGAAGGTGTTGTTCATGGAAGTTGAGTACTATAAGTAATGCATAGGACCTAAACCCTAAGTATTTTCCTCCCATAACAATAACATTGGATTTATAGAAGAATTTAGTTAAATATATGGCATTGAAGAGAAGTCACCAAAAACTAATAAAGAAAAAAAAAAACCAAACTCATGAGGACCCCAATCTCAAAGTCACCTTAGGTGGAAGGTAAACTAGCACGACAATATCCAAATCAAATTTTTAAAAGATATGCAACTTACAATTGACATAAGTTTGATTAAAAAAATTATTTGCGGTCATTAAGAAGTGTGGTAAAGTTGACACATAGAAAAACTATAGAAAAATGTTTTTCCTCATACAAAAAAGGGTTATGCAAAAAAATCTACAACAATTAAATCTCCAAAGAGTTCAACCCACAATCATGAAAAAAATTGTAGACACATATAAGTAGTGTGTATGCAATTTGAAGAATCAATATACAGAACTGAGTGATAAATCAAATAAAAATATTGATTTAATAAACTCACAAAGTAAAATATAAATTAAGATGTATTCAAATATGGAATATATGGAAGAAAATATATTGACCATGTTCATACATATACCCTAGATGAGAGGCTCTGTAAAAGTAATAATGTGACCAAAACAACTCATGAAAATAAAAGTAGTATTCATGTTGAACTACCTTCCATTTATAAGCATATGCCATGAATATTTAACTATAATATTGGAATTTATCATGGATGAGTTCCTAATATATCCACTTTCCCAAGGTTGAATTAAGGAAATCTGATGCAATAAATTCCATTACATTGGTGAACCAAATATAGAAATAATTTGAATTGATAATGTTATGGATGATAAGCAAAGGATTTCCTTAAAAACTTTGTACTTTGAGGGAAAATACTATCAATGGTGTTGTTTAAAATGAAGCCTCATTCTTATCATTATAATTGGAGTTATTTACAAGAGACTTGGAATCACAATATGGAAAAGTTTGATAACATGAATACTTTAGTGACTTGACAAGAATAAAACACGTAAGTGACATTGAAGATGGAAAACAAATTAGATGGTTGGAATTTGTAGATGAATATGAATTTGAAATCAAGCTCATAAAAGGTAAGGAAAATAAAGTAGTTGATGCACTTAGTAGAAGGGTGAATATAATGCATGTTACAACCATAAATGTATTCAAATCTAATTTAAAATTCTAAATTTTAGATGCTGAAATTTCAGATTAGTGATACGTGAAAATAAAAGAAGAGATACAATGAAGTAATTTATGGCCAAATACAAGGATTATTAGCTAAAATAATATGGGATATTCATATACAGGGGCATAATTTATGTGCCAAATCTAGAGGGCTAAAAAATATAGTTTTGAGTAAGATGCACAATATATCTTATGTTAAAGATCCACGGTACTAAAAAAGACTTTTAATTGTAAAAAGTGAATATTTTTGGTGACATATGATGAGAGAAGTTGTTGATTACATAGCCATATGTTTGGAATGCCAAAATGTGTAGGTTGAACACAAGAATCTAGTTGCATTGTCACAGCCAATACCCATTCCATAGTGGAAGTGAGAAATTGTTTCAATTGATTTTATTTCAAATTTTCCCAAGACTATGAGGTAGCATAATTCTATCATAGTAATGGTGGATAAGTTCATTATAGTTGAACATATTTTCAAGTGAAGTCAACCAAGACAACAAATATTATTGAAATATATATGAAGGAAATTCCTAGGATTCATGGAGAGCTTAAAGAAGATATTTTAGGTAGGGATTGCAAGTTTACATCAAATTTTTGGAAAGATTAATTCAAGGGATTCAAATCGAATCTCAACTATAGTACAAAGTTTTATCTACAGTCAAATGGAAAACTAAAAAGGATCAATCAAGTGATAAATGATATATTGAGGATGTATGTGATGGGAAACCCATCAAAATGGGAACAATATTTGTAGTTGGTGGAGTTTGTGCATAACAACAAGTATCAATCATCTTTGAAGATGATCCCATTTTAGTCTCTTGTATGACAGGAAGTGAAAAAAACCTATGAGTTGGGATAACCAAGTGGGGCCATTGTTGGGCCAAATTTTCTTATGGAAATGGAAGAGGAAGTAGCGAATATCAGGTAAAACTTGAAGGATTCCCAATATAGAAAAAAAACAATGAAAACAAGACCAACAGAAATATAGAATTCAAATTTGTGATCATGTAATTCTGAAAGTGAATTCCAGGAAGGGTCTGATAAAATATAGTAGCTTCTCAATGTTAGAAACTAGATTTTGTAGTCGATTTATGATCCTACAGAGGATTGAACCAATTGCATATATGGTTGCATTGCCACAATATGTGCATGTTCATAATGTGCTTCATATTTATTTACTTAAAAAATGTTTTCCTAATGTCCTAGGGGGGCAGCTCAATTGGCAATCAAAGTAATATGAAATCTGTTAAAACTGAAAGTTCTAGGATCCATAGTGGTTTACTAGTAGCTATGTGTTAGGCTATGTATTAGGTTCCTCTGGGATACATACACAAAAAAAAGGTGTGTTCCTAATGCTAATCATGTAATTGATTGGTAAATGATTCAAGTGGAGCCCAAGGGAGATATATAATTTCAACCAGTGGTAATTTTGGATAGGAATATCAAGGTAGTCAAGAATTGAGCCATATCCTTGGTAAAGGTGTAGTGGACACATTTTTATCCTGAGGATGATACATGGGATCATGAAGATCCCATGGGGGAGGAGTACCCTCATATTTTTGTATATATGTATATAATTCATTAAGGACAATGAATAAATAAGAAGGGGAACATAACACCCATAGGATGACCCCTATATGTATTATACATATCATGTTTAGGATTTTGAGATGGAAAATATCATGTTTATTTTAAATACACCATTGCTATGTATATGTGTTTTGAGGCAAGGGTTCCTATGTGATTTTAGGCTGGATAGACTATGTGTTAAATGTGAGTGATCCTAGATATGTAAATATGTAATCAAGTTCACAATAATAAAATAAATCATTACTATAGAACAAGTCACACAAGAGAGATGGAAGGTTAGGAATTCATGAGTGAGAAAGGGGCCTAAGGGTTATGTGGTGAGGGGCTTAAGCATAGGGGTGTAAACTATTATCAAAATGACCATAAAGTCAAAATTGTACATGTTTTTTATCAAGATTTCTTAAAGTGCCCTCCTTGAGTGTCACTTGTAATTTTTGGAACATGCACATAAAGGTGAGATTTTTATTGTTATTATATCTTTCCATTCCATAATTCTTATAGTACTAAGTATTTAATTTCCTAGAGGGTGATGTGTAGGGATAAAAATCCTTATGTGGGGCTTAGAGTGTACCTAGAGACCCTTTAGAGCAATTAGATCTCCTAGAGCCAGATGGCTCTGACACTTCCTAGCTAGCATATGTCGGAGCCATGAAATGGTAGTGGTGTAGCCCGAGGGAATATAGAGGTAGAGAAAGGGGTACACTACTTTGGGTCATTCAGGGTAATTAGGAATGGGGGATTGTAGTTTGGAGTGTTACTAGGGATTAGAACCTTGGCATGGACCATGTTTGATACTAACTATGGGCCATAAATTTCTTTAGGGATCCTTTTTCCCTAGTGGAACCATAGGCCGACTTAGGGGTGACCCACTTGATTAAGACTTATCCAGGAACATAATAAAATAAATAAATACACATAAAAATAGGGATGTGGTAGAAATGAGAATTTATTTCATTAAAATCGCATAATTGAAATATGCTTACAAACAAAATGGAAATAAAATAGCTAGGGCACTGGTAGCTTATCACTGAGGAGAGATGTGGTAGCTACAGGCCTCAGAACTATTTTACAATGAGGCTCGAAGGCCTATTTATTATTGAAAACCAATGGAAAATCCTAAGCATCCAAAAACATAACCATAGAAGATGAAACACCAAACTATGGGTCTCGTTGGGGTAATTTGGTACATTAATTTCCCACGGTCGTAACTTTTGCATATGATATTTGTTTGATGCACATGATACCTAATTAGAAAGATCTATCTAGCGACTACACTGTTGAAAATGAATATGAAGTCTTCAACTCATATTTTCTTGGAACTCCTTTTCCCAAAAAAATTCGCTTAGGACCTCAAAATGGCTCTGGATGTTTAAGACCAAAAAAACTACCAAAATAGTAAATTGTGCTACAATTAAAGGAACTAAAAAATTGAAAGAAACAATTGTGGGGGTCCAAGTGGAATAGGTGGGTGTACCCAATATCCACCTTGATAATTCCTCCCCCCTTAGGAAGAAATGTTCCCCATTGCGTTGAGTTCCTCCATGAGATTAGGAAACTTCTGCTCAACTTGTTCCCTATTGAGCCAGTCACCCTCGTGAAGGAGTTGGCCTGTTTTGACAACTCAATATAGTTGGATCCTATGCTGGTGGGTGTTCTTGATATGTGTGTCCATGATCCGATCAATTGTGGTTTGTTCCATGTAGTTTGGGTTTAACTCTGTTAGTGTGAGTTGTTCTGCCATGTTGGATGTGTCCAGTAGATATGGAAAGTAGGGTCGAAGGTGGTCCACATTGAACACTAGGTGCAGACCAATGAATATTGGAATACTGAGCTCGAAGGAATTGTCCCCTACAGCCTTGGTGATGGTGTATGGACCATATTAGAGCAGGAAAAGCTTGCGATTGGGTCTATTGAGGCGTTCCTTCTACAAATGTAGCCACACTTTGTCACCCACTTAGAATTTGTATGGCACCCAATGTTGGTCATGTCACTACTTGTACTTAGAATTGGCTCTATCCAATATGTCATGAACTTGTTGGTGGATGCGTTGAATGCGCATAATGAATTTTTTTGCCTTGTTAGCTTGAGACTGGACATGAGACGAATCGACTTGAGTAGCTACAAATGGCATGGTTATGTCAATGGGACATAGTGGATGCAATCCCAAGCCCACCTGAAATGGGTTGTGGCCGGTTGAGCTGTTGAGGGTCCGATTATAGTTGTGTTGTACATAGGAGAGGCTCTCATCCCATGTGCGTGGATGCTTTGAGTTGTACATGTGCAAAATGTGTATGATCATCCTGTTGATGACCTTTGTGTGTCCATTAGTTTGGGGATGGAAAGTTATGGACTTGATGAGCTTGGTATCCAACATTGAATAGAGGCTAGATCAAAATGTGCTAAGGAACCTATTTTCCCAATCTAAAATGATAGATTGTGGGATACCAAAGTTTACCCACACTCATTCAAAGAACACTTAGAAGTGGATTCTATTGTGATATTCTTCTTGCAGGCCACCACAATGGCCATCTTCGAGAATCTGTCGATGACCACAAAAACAAAGTCATTTCCATGTTTACTAGAAGGAAGGTTTGACATGTAATCCATGGAGATGGATTCTCAAGGTCGACTAGAGGTAGGTAGCAGAGTATAGAGGCCTTGATTCTTGATGGTCGGTTTGGCAATGGCATAAGAAGTGTAGGATCTAATGTACTTTCTGACATCCTATCGAAGTTTCAGCCAATAGAAATAGTTCTGCAGTACTACCACTATTTTCTCAACCCTGAAATAAAAAATTAACCGACTATAGTGTGCTTCCAAAATCATCTTGGAACACTCACTTGAGGTGACATAGCAGTGCATCCTGGAGGTGAAAATTTTGAACTTGGTTACCCTCCAAGAGTGTCTTGTATGTGTGGCCAAATTCTGGATTTCTCTTGTAGAGAAGCAACCAATCAGAATTCTTGTGCCCAGAAGATTTAAGCACGGTGGTTAGCATCACAATCAGTGGTTGGCTAAGGCATTTGAGAGCATTATTGGTGCCACCCTTCTTGTACTTGATGTTCAAATGAAACCATTCCAGATATGTGGAACAATTTTGATGGCAATCTTTCTGGAACTTCCTTTGTGTCTATATGAACTGCAGAGGTCAGTGGTCTGTGTGGATGACCATTTCCTTCCCCAAAACATAATGCTTCCATTTTTGGCAAGCATGCACCATGGAATACATGTCTTTTTCATAAGTGGGATACTTCTAAACTGTTTCATATAATGTCTCACTGTGTTCAGCCACTAGATTCCCTTGTTGAGTAATATTTTCCCCAATAGAATAGTTAGAGGCATCTTTCTCGATCTCAAATGGTTGTTGTAAGTGTGTTAATGTGAGAAATGGGGTAGAACAAAGGCGATGTTTCAAATCTATAAATGCCTTTTGTTGAGATTTAGACCAAAATTAATTTTCTTTCGCTCCTCCCTTGGTGACTTGACTCAACGTCCAAGTGATATGATAAAATCCCAACATGAACCTGTGGTAGAAATTAGCATGTTCTATAAAGCCATAGAGATTTTTTAGAGTGACTGGGGCTGGCCAATCTCGAATGACTTGGATCTTGGCTGGATCCACATGCATCCCTCTCTCATCAATAATGTATCTTAGATTCTGAACTTGGGTCATTGCAAAAGTGCACTTCTCCAAATTGGCACACAACTTGTGTTGCTGCAGTGTTTGAAGGACCTGTCGAATGTGGTGGAGGTGCTCTTCCTAATTCTAGTTGAAGAACAAGATTTCATCCAAGTACACTACTATAAATGAGTTGGCGAATGGATGCAAGATTCCTTCCATCAACCTCATGAAGGTTGCAGGAGAATTCATCAACCCAAAAGGCATGAATAATCATTTGAACAGGCCCTCATTTGCTTTGAAGGCAGTCTTCCACACATTGGAGGGTTTTATTGGTACCTGGTGATACCCAGACTTCAAGTCAAACTTCCTGAAATATTTAACCCCCTTGATTTGGTTGAGAAGGTCATCAAATTGTAGGATTGGGTACCTATTTTGGACATCGATCTTGTTCAGCGCCCGATAATCAATACCGAATCTCCAAGTCCCATCCTTCTTTGGAACCAACATGATCAAGCTCCCACATGGCGATGAACTCAGCCCGATGTGACCTTTCTACAACATCTCCTGAATATGCCTCTTGATTTCATTGTTCTCCCGAATAGAATGCCGATATGTTGGTCCATTGTGTAGAGGCGCACCTAGGGTTAGATCGATGGGGTGCTTGACCTGACAGTGCAGAGGCACCCCTACAGGTGAGGTGAATATGTCCCCGTACTTCTCTACGACCTTTTACATTGGTTTTTGGCATGTGGAGGAGCTTTGTCTAGAGGTCATGGCCACAATCTTCTTCTTGCCCTAAAGGCGAATCATCAGGAAAAAAAATTCCTTGATTTTGAAATGAGCTGACTGCATTGTTTTGAAGTAACCAAAGAGATGGCGACAAGCAGTGCTAACTCTGGTATCCTATACAACTTATTGCCCAATGTAATAATAACATCACGAGGTCAGGACTCATACACAACATGTCACTTCTACAATTATTTTTGGCCCAATAATACATCGCAAACATCAAGAGGGAAAATGTCACATAATACTTCATCCGTGAAGGGCATGATGTTGTAGGGAAGGCAACAATACTACTGGATCACGTGGAGATGCTGTCTTTGGTGAAGCCACTCGATGTTGCACGACTATGGGTGTGTTGTGGTCAAAAATCCTAGCCAATTCATGACCTCTGTAGAAATGAGGTTCCTTTGGCTCTTGTTTTCAACAATGAACTATAGCGGGGAACCCTTTATCCACATCTCAGAATGGAAGAGGTGCTCCTCCTCCTCTGGATCTTCTGGTTCCTCTTTCTGTATCTTCGTGGTGGAAACAATGGCATTCGGATCTGCATTGAAAATTTGCTTCCCTTTGTCACTATGCTTGTCGTGTTCTGATTCAAATTTGGAGCATGAATTCAATTCAAAAGCCTTCAGCTCGACCACCACTGATTGCTTGGCCCGAAACTCACTTGTGTTGTGAGTGGAGCTCTTATGGAACTCCCACCACTTTTCGATGTCCTTATTTGTCTTCACCGTGTTTTTATTTACTTACAGCTTTAGTGGGTTATCCTTGGCTACCACGCCTTGGCTTTGTCCTTTGTTATGTGGTTTGGGGGCACCTTTCCCTTGCTTCTGATTCATATATCCAAATTCTCACTTCTTCAGTTTCAACTTCTGCTCAATATTGGCAGCATACTGGTATGTTGCACCAAGGGAGGAGATGTCAAGGAACTCCATTTCTTCTTGAACGTATATGTGCAAAAAACTATGGTACTTCAACACCAAATGTTTCTCTAAATATTTGATACCCAATTTTGTGCGCAGGGTATGGAATGCATTCATCGTCTCATGCACATCCTGATCCCTTTGTTGTCACAGCATAGTCTATTATATCTACTTGTCCTCATATCTCCCCACAGGATAATATTATTCCTTGATGGCATATCAGAAATAATTCCAAGCAGGTGCACCCGAAAATAGAGAGGGTTCCCTCTCATCCTTTTTCTCACAGTAGGTTTCCCACTAGTCCTTGACATACAACTTTGAGGAGTGAAAAAGTAATATTTTCCCAGTTGGAAAAGTCACGAACCGATAAATACCCTTATAATAGATTCAACCACATATCTATGACATCTGCATCTATTTGGCCCTTAAATATGGGAATGTCAAAGTTTACTTGTACCTTAAAAGGTTTTGAGCCTCCAGAGTCGCTGCTAGATGCAGATGTGTCGTCGGTGGGAAGTCGTTGAAGAAGTTGGGAAAACTTATCCATCATTACATTCCTTTGTTTCTCAAGGGCCTCCTCGAGCAATATTTTGATAGGATATCATACTCCCTCATATTTTTTTTGTCCCCCATGGGCGGTCATTGGGGCTTTGGAGTTTGATCTTGCAAAGGTTCAATCAGATCGATTCCTAACTCCTTATACCTCGAAATTGTTGGGCACATGCAAAGAAGGATCAAGAAAGAGTAGAATGCTCTGATACCACTGATCCATACTTATGCAAGAATGAAAAAAAATACATAAATACACATAAACACAAAGATTTAGGATAAATAAGACTTCATTTCATTAATATCACATAACTAAAATATGCTTACAGACAAAATGGAAATAAACTAGCTAGGGTGCTCGTAGCTTATCTATGAGGAGAGATATCGTGGCTACAGACCTCTGAACTATGTTGCAATGAGGGTAGAATGCCTATTTATTATTGAGAAGCAATGTAAACCATAAACATCCAAAAACCTAAACCTAAGATATGAAACACCAAACTATGGGCCCCGTTGGGGTAAATTGGTATATCAATTTCCCAGAGTCGTAAATTTTCCATACAATCTCTGTTTGATGCACATGATACCTCGTTATAAATATGTATCCAATGAATACATTTCTGATAGAAAATATCAAGTCTTCAACTCATATCTTCTTGGAATGCCTTGTCCCAAAAATGTCGTTTTGGGCCTCAAAATGGCTCTGGAAGTTTAAGACCCAAAAAACTGCCAAAATAGTAAATTGTTCTAGAATTAAGGAAACTGAAAAACTAAAAGAAACAATGATGGGGATCGAAGTGGAATATGTGGGTGGCCCCAATATCCACCTAGATCATCAATACTCAGAAAATATGACCAACATGTTTTATGGTTGGGTGGAGCATTTGAGGTTTGTAGCAATTTGGTGATTGTTTTGAAAAAAATAAGTGTTTCTTAGAATGATTATACGGTTTCATTGTGTTACTTCATGATTTTACACATTTTTATCATGGGTAATGAGTTAATTTATATTATGATGGTTCATCGTTATGTGCATGTGCAAATTTCATGATAGAATGCATCACATATATATGATAAATATTTTGTGAATTAAACTTGTGGAAAAAAAATTGATTTTAGGTTTGCATAGATAGTAATACAACCCAACAACTTGTTGGGGGTGTTGTTATGTAAGTTTATGGAAATGAGAGAATGCTGCTTAGAATTACTATATGAATATTTCAACTGTAAATTTTCACAATATATGTACACATATATTGTGATTTGCACTGAGAATGGTGAAAAAAAAGGGGGAAATGTATTTCCTTTGTTTTAATCCCTATGGATTTTTACGTAATTATATATATGTTAAATAGGTTAGTGAGCCAATATGTTTTGGGATGGATAAAATATAGTGATCAAAGGTTCGAGAGCCTAAGGTTGTAATCTATACATACAATGATTAAATAAAAATACATTTATAATTGTGATATGATATGGGTGATAACGATTAGAGGAAGTAATTTCTTAATGAAAATAACTAAACACCGAGACATTACTTATCAACCCATATTTTTTTCTATTTATTTCATGGTTTTCCACATAGTATGTGTAAGAAATTATGCTAATAACTAGTAACTTTTCTGAATCTAAAAGAAGGCAAAGGCATATAACTAAAAGGAACATATCACAATTGTAGAAAAAAATAGCTCACTCTAAATCCTAAACTTCAAGTCTAAATGGACATAACAACTAACGGAATCAAAATCATTAAGTTTCCTACTAAAGCGAAGAATAAATCGAATTGATTATGAAGCTAATTCCTAGGGAACAACATCCACAGGAAGGGAACAATATCTACAAAAAGGAAGCAACACTTTATCTAGGAATGAATTCAATCAGAAATGATATCAAATACTGAGCATGAATAAATCTATCTTAACCAACATAAATCAATAAAGAGAATTAACGTTATAAGGAATCAATAGCAATGAATCTAATCTCTATGATATCAATTATTACTATTGTAAAACACACTTTTAATAATAAACATAATTAACAACAATTACATATAGAAATTAAACAAATAAGTGAATGACAAAAATGAAAGATGAAGTACAAACTTATGGATACAAGGAAGGACAATATTAGTTCAAGGATTGGGCCCAAAATCACTAGAATTTACTGCCTTGTAATTAACTCAGTGTGACACGTTAATTTGAAGAAAAAAAGTCTTTATTAAAACATGGAAAAAACATCACAAGAAATGTCTTTAAAATATTACAATATAACTCAAAATGGTTACAACCTACTCCAAATTCTTCAACCTAAACTACTAATGTTCAATCCCCTATTTATATTACAAAAATGATTCTATTTCCAAATATGAAGCGATCATGAGAATCTAAATATTCTTAGAATGGTTAATTCGAATCATAGAAATCTCTAATTCTTCTTGGAATGGTTGAGCCAAGATATTTCCCATCTGATTTGTTTGATGATAGAGGTCGATTTCATTTAGTAGACTAAAATTGATTCTAACCGCTTCGGACAATCCTCTTCTCCTTAATATTCCAGGGAACAACAACTAGCATTAAGTATGGTTGTTCAAATAACAACACAATCCATAAATAAAATGGAAATTTTCATGATCTAAGTTGATTCATCAAGGAAATAAGGAAACAAACACCTATTGACCCTTTTTATAGAATATATATCACACAAATAATCATATTATATACACAAAAATCTTAAAAACCAATATAAAGAAAAAAGAATAAGGTGCCCAACATCACCCCCCAGCTTACCTATTTGCGCGATCTCATGCAAAAAAATTATTAACATGGATAGTAGTAAGAGAATAAGGTGGGTAAGGGTATTCTCCATAATGCCTAAATCCATTACTAGGTCAAATTTCTTGGAAATCAACACACTTACTTGCCTCGGTCAAATCATATTCATATTTGTAATCAGACTGGGGACACTAGATCATAGGGAACCTCTAACTACACCCTATCTAGCTAGAGCCTTTTTCCAATACCAAATAAGCATAATCTCACACCCTGCTCGTTGCAACCTAAAATTTACAATAACTAAAAATTTTCCTATTTTTTACTTCTCTAGATGATGCCTGCCATCTTTGCATAGCCCCTTGAAGGGCCTCAACCCTAATGTCCCCAGGATACTCCAATCCTGACTGTAGAACATCATTATGGATAGGTTCAAGAGAAGCATCAAGACCGTATTGATCCATGAACCATTTATGGAAAATGAGTGTATGCAAAGGGATTTTTGATCCCTTCTAACCCAGAGGTCAAGGCCAAGCTCTCTTATTTAAAACACATTATAAGCCTTAGCCTATTTTATCTGTTTTCTGGAAAAATATATAAAATATTGGAAGTGTAGGTCCCCTATAAAGGGAACATGGTTATCATTCACCTATTATTCCAAATTAAACTATGGATATATAGTTCACATAAGAAGTACTTGGTATTTGTATCCTGTTTTTGAAAAGAATTAAGAAAATATAAGACATTATCAAATTCATAGCGTTGTCCTGGCCGAATGGCCTTGAATTTCAACAAAAAATTATTGGGAAAAATACTGAGTGGGGGGGGGGGTGGTTAATCAGTATTTAAAAACTCACACAAAATTTTGTTTATTTTACTGATTTCTATATGCGACTTTACTTAATCTAGCTAGCATATGTATGCAACTTTCTTTAAAGGAAGTTGTATATGCCTAGTGAGCTTATTATTCAGATAAATATTTAGAAACTTTACTTAGACCAGTGCATCATTCATTCATCAAAAATATAGTAAGCAATAAATATTAGTAGTAAGAATAGAATAAATCATCACACATAAGCAACACACATGAACACCAGGATTTAAAGTGGAAACCCAATTTTGGAGAAAACCATCATTGTTTTCATCTTTGTTTTCAATATTTATTATATAGAAAATTTCTTACAATATTGTACTGGTGCGGACTCATACCAGCATGCAAGCACCCACCTGCAGAAGGCTACAACCTTCACTTGTTCTCCAGCTGCAACTGGAAGGGAGCTCCAACCCCTTAATATCGTTTACCAGCCACAACTGGAAGAAAGATACAGACTCCTGATCTAATCATGAGCTGCTACTGGTAGGAAGCTTTGACTTCCATACTGAAGGCTCTGACCCTCGAAACCACTGCAGATCATGATTCATAAATTTTCACACTGAATCCAACACCCTTTAACACATAATAACTTGTAGATAATATTAAGTAAAAATCAACCCAATTCAAACAAAACAGTTAGACCACTGTAACTAGAAAAAAAAACTAAACCCAGAATTTGCATCAACACATAGAATTGACTGCAACCCTGATCATTTATAGGAAAATGTATATGCTACTTTACTTACGACAACCCATGTGTATACACAATTTTATGTGGAGAAACCTACGTATAGATCTTAATATATTAAGATTAGAGTTCTGAACAAACTCAGAATAGATCAAAGATATTCAGACATATTTTTATAGTTTTAAAAAGCCCTAATACAATCAACAGCATCAATAATTTTCAATCAACCAATCACTTATATTTATACACAATCAATTAGCAACATAATCAGTACTAAAAAAACCTAGATCTATATGAAGACATCATTGACAGACAGTAGAAACACAAAAAAAATGATCTAACATTTCCTTTAGCATTCTTCAACAAAACTCTAGCTTTCATACGCAACTTCCATAAGACAAATACATGTCTATAAGCACTTCTTCATAAACCAACTTATTTACAGATATCAGTATTTTCACTTAATAAATATATGAACCTTTGTAGAGCTAAAACCACGTGTATATGTGCCTTCCATGTGTCGAAACAGTGTATAGATCTGTCAATAATTCAGGACTGCGCAATACTTCATAACTATGAACTTGCTCAGATCATACCCTTCACTTCAACAAACATGCACCAGACCACATATCTAAACAACTCATAAACAAAGCATGAAAATACATAGTCATTTCAGGTCTAGAGATCTTGATCCATCATTGTATTCATGAGTGCATCATAATACCATATCTACCTATTGATTATAGCCCATTCCATGTAGATATACTTTGGATTTAAGTATTCATTCAATTCACATGCTCATGCACACTTAGCACTATGATCTTCACCTCCTTATATATTTTGAGCCTTAGCCAATACCATGAGTCAAAACCACACAAGTGTCAATGGTATTCTTGGACGGGATCACATAACTGTTACTGCTCTCAATATTATGGGATAATACCATGGTAAAGACCCCTAGTATTATAAAATTAGTGTTCTAGCAAATACATGACTTTGCTTCTGCGTACTCACGTGTATACGCGACTTTGCCTTTACTTACTCATGTATAGTTCTTCAATTATGTATGTTTTCCATATTCTTATTCTAATCTACAAAGCCATTTTCCCATCATTCTGACATTTTGATTCATTATTTTGTCACCTATGAGCTTATCCATAAACCATATACTAGGTCTTTTACAAGTGGGTTGTCATCAAGGACAACATATGCATCATAATTCCAACTGTTGTCGACCCTAGAGACAGCCTTGAGTTGTGAAAGACCAGTGCCTAGGACATCTTATATAGCAAGGAGCATGTGATATAACAAGGGGAGTTATCAACCAAAGGCTCTCATGCTATCCCCTGTAAACAAGGAGGTTAACTTGAATGGGACCAAAACCTTTGGAAAAGGGACACAGGGAAAGCAATACTGCAGAGGCAAGGTGCGGAATTCTAATACAATTGCATCAGAAAATTCAGAGGCAGCTTACTGTAAGAGGGCCGGTTCGAAAATACCTCATAGAAATAAATAAGCAGAAGGTGATTACTGAGTATGAAAGATTGAGATAATACTAACTGTCATTGAGATGATATCCAGATACACAATATCACCATGTAAATGGCTTACCAATTTAAGAATCCATACATGACAATAGCGTTTTAAAAATAACCTCCCAAAGAAGCTAATATAGCAGAAATATGGTTGAAGTGAAAAGTGAAACAATATATCATGCCTAAGCCATATTTAAAGCGCTTGAATAATTCTAGCATGAGTATCAACTAGGATAAATTCGTACCAAAAACTAGTGAGCCACTCGCATTCCAGAACATGATACAAGAAAGGCAGATGAAACGAAATGAAAAATTAAACTAGCACATATAAGAGAAAGTTACAAACTGTGAGACACCAAAGACCAGAATCCTCCTTACAGATGGAACTCCTCCTCACTGAAACCCAACAGGCTCTGTACATTCATATAAGAGTTCCTACAAAATGCATACAAAAAATTTCCCACCGCATCATTTTCTGATAAATCTGGAACCCTCAATAATCTGTTCTTGGGGAGTTTTATATTAGAAAAACTAGTAAAGCGAGTGGATGATGAACATTTAATTTGTCTCATGAAGACAAGATGGCGGAAGCATTCATGCCCATACTGCTTAATGATTATGTAGTGATGTATGTACTCTGTAGCCTACTTCAGGAGTCCTAGTTAGGTCGAGATTGACCTCAGACGTGTTCTTGAAGTCCTTTCAGCTGTTTGGAGCTCTGCGCTAGCCTTCTGGAATAAATGAACTAGGTGGAAAATCTGCAAGGCCTCCATGCTTCATAACTTCTGACTGACAGGCGTAGAAAATTCAGTCAGTGTTTTCATCTGTTTAAGGGCTCGAGGAGGCATGGAGGCTTTAATGGGAAGATGTACTGCCTGGAGAAAAACATCCCATAGATATTCAAACATGGACCTGGCTGTTGCGTGTGCTCTTCAAGTCTTCAAACTGCGTCTTAACCCTTTGAGCATGGGTTTAGCACATTAAATCTTCAATTATGGGCTTAAGTCCCTCAAATCTACCTCTGCTGATTCGTCTTGCCGCTGTTGAAATGATTATCTCTGCACACTGAATCACAGTGGCTATGATTGTAGAGATAAAGTGAATTTTCCACTCTGAACACCCTACACAAATACAATAAACTCATTATAAAAATCCAAGGGAGGTGGCGAAGAAATGCCGTGGAGGCCTGTGGATGGTGGCGGAGCAGTGGAAAACAACGGAAATGGTGAAATAATGGTGGATAATGGAGTTGATGGAGATTTGGTGTCATAAGGGTCGCAGACCGTCCGATCGGCTAAAGAAATGGGAATGAACGGTCAGGATTTACAGATGGAGGTGTTAATGGTAAGTAAGCGGAAGAAATAACACTTTAGTGTTAAAACACCAAAGTCTAATGTTTGGTTAAATATACAGAAAATTAATTAAAATGAATGAAAATCGGCGTATCTTGTGGTGGGACCCGGCGAGTGGAGGGCGATTAACTGTGAGTCGTTGGATTGCAGGAGGCAATCAACAGTGGTGATTGAGCGATGAAGTTGGAGGAGGTTCCAATGAAAGGAACAGAGAAGAGTGCGATTAGAATCCAGCCATTAGATCTTTAAGGGATGGAGGGCCATGATTGCATTGGAGGATCGCAATCGGGGGAGGCAGTGGAGGATATGGGAGAAAATTTCGATTGCGATTGGAGCGACGGTGCGATCAAGCACCAACCGTTGGATCACACAAGGGATCAACGGTGGAGATTAAATCAGTGGGGGAAAGAACAGGTGCAATGAGTGGGGTGGGAGAGATAAGGGTCATTAGATCAGAATGGATGAACGGCGGAGATCGGATCGGAGAATCGCAATTGGGAGAGGTAGAGGGTGGCATATAAAACATTTTCGATTGGCGATTAGTGATTACGTTCCAGCCGTCGGATCTAGAAATAGATCGACGGCCCACGGTTAATTGGAGGGATCAGTGAAGAGGGGTGATGGATGCATTTTGGAACAAGCGATGGCCATTAGATCTTTACAGATCGACGGCTAAGATTACAACGCGGGTCTAATAGACCAAACTCAATCGCATCGGAACTTTTTAAGTTTACAAAGGAAAAGGGCGCATATGAAACCTTTGATTACGATAAGCACGTATGGGCTTAGTGCTTGGTCTTAGTGCCGGGCTTTATGGAGGGGAAGTGGTTAAGGGGCTGGCCTAGAAAGAGGCTTAGCCTGTTATAAGGTGGAAAGTGGGTTTTAGGCCCATTTTCAATGTATTTTAAGGCCAACAAAGGGGTAACGGTAGAGAGGAAAAGGGATGTTTAGAACAACCAAGGGTATATGTGAGGTTTAAAAAGGGGATTTGGGTGATTTTGAAGGGTAAGTGGGGAATTTAAAAGGGGAAGAAGAATAATGAAAACAAAGGCTTAGAGGGAATGAAATGAGAGGGAAAAGGAGGCCTTTTGGGCATTCTTCTTCACAACAGAGAGGATTTTCTCATGGAAACAACAGTGAGGATTTAGAAAATCATAAAGGCACAAGGAGGCTTCAAGGATGATGTTTTTTTAGAGGAAATGCATTCCTTGAAAGCTCAAAGACATTTGAACCCCTTGCTTGCTTGTCAACAAAAATTAATAAAGGGCTAACATGATCAACATTGGCTCCACCTGGGGACGACATGTTCATCCCTGGGCATGTCAAGAACTTCGTAGACCACTTGTTAATCTTCTGTGTGAACACCACTCTTCAGCCCTTCTTATTTTTCTCTTCATGATTCATCATGACACACACATCATTCAAACAAAGGATGAAAATAGAAAAATAATGTACAGTATAATACATCAGGCTATATTTTCCTGAATCAGAACTGGAAGTAAGGTTTGAGGAACTGACCATTTACAGGGACATCGATCAAGTCTCCCTGTAAATTCTCCAGCCTGAAAGTGTTGTTTCCCCCTTGTTCCACGATTTTAAAAGGGCCAAGCCAGAGTGGGTTGAATTTACTATGTTTCCCCTTTTCAGCTCTTCAGATATCCCATCTGAGCACTAAATCCCCAATCTACAACTTCATGTCCTTGCCATGTTGATTAAAAAGGTCCTTCATCTTCTCTTGATATTCAGTTAGCCTTTGACTTACCTGGTTCCGTGTTTCTTCTAACTCCACCAGCTGATTTATTCTCTTGGTCACATCATCAGGCTCTTCTTGACTTTATTCCATGAATCGGGCTACTGGTAAGGCTAACTGTACAGGGAATACTGCTGCCCTCCCATATAATAATTCATATGGTGACTTCCCAGTTTCTCTTTTGCTGGTAATCCTATTGGCCCACAGAGCGTCCCAATTTTTCTGATTTTTGTTGATAGCTTTCTTCAGTTCCCTCACCAGGGTTTTATTTGAAGACTCTGCCAAGCCATTTCCTTGTGAGTAATAGGCCATAGAGTGACTTAGTGCAATGTTATACTACTGGCAGAAGCTCACAAACTTTGCAGACTTGAAAGCTTGGGCGTTGTCGGTCACTATCTTAGCAGGGAAGCCAAACCTGGATATGATGTTTTCTTCCATGAATTTCATTATCACAGCATCTGTTGCATTCCTCGCAGGTATAGCTTCCACCCATTTTGTGAAATAATTTGTGGCAGTTAATATCCACTTATGTTGAGCACTCGACGGAGGATTTATTTCACCGATAAAGTCGATTCCCCATTGCCGGAATGGTTCGTCCACGTGAACAGGAATCATGGGAAGAGGTGCCAACTTCTGTCTTTCAGCAAATATTTGGCATTTCTCACAAGCTTTGATGCGGGAAAACACTTCTCGAAAGAGTTTGGGCTAGAAGAAACCAACCTTCAGGATTTTGTGAGAAGTGGCCCTCTAACTATAATGACCCCCACAGATTCCTTCATGAAATTCGGCCATTATATTCTATACCTCATCCTCTGTGAGACACAGGAGCAGAATACCTGAAGGATCTTGCCAATATAGCCGGCCATTGGCGACTAGGTAATTCTGTGATCTCAACCTTGGTGTTCTGTATTTAGCTTTATCACAGTCAGGAGGGTAGCTGAGTGTGAGGAGATATTCCACTATCCTTTTGTACCACGAGCTGCTGAGGTACTTCATATGTGTCTTCGCAGTAGCTATCTCTACTCCCTATTGCTCTTCTTTCTTCTCAAACTCCTCATTTGCTATCATGGATAGATTTATACCAGAGCCTCATAGTTTGATTCAAATAAGATTTTGGCTAGCCCTTGTCCCTTGATCATTTTGGTAGGACGGATGTCTAACTCATACTCTTGTATTTTGGCGATCCACTTCCCCCTTTTTCCTTCACTATCCCCTTGGATAAGAATATCTTTTACAACTGTTGTAGGCACAAATGCAGTGATATGGGACTGCAAGACATACATGCAGAATGCTTTAAGGGATTTCACCAGGGCGTATGCTTGCTTTTCTAATATGTTATATTTCAGTTGTGCATCACGGAGCACCTGACTGAAGAAAGTGATGGGCTTCTCGTACCCTTCTTCATTTTTCTGTAATAAAACTCCTATCACTGTATGAGGTGATGCAAATGAAAAGATCATGAAAGGTTTGGTATAATCTGGTCCAACTAGCATAGGGGCTTCTGCAAAAGCATTTTTTATCCTGAAAAAGGCCTCTCGTGATTCCTGGGACCACTTTACCTCATTATTTTTCTTCAGCATGTCAGTTATATGTCTAACTATCTCAGCATAGTTAGGGATAAACCTCCTCTGAAAATTAACGCGCCCTAGGAACACCTGCACAGGAACACCTGCACCTCCTTCTTAATTATAGGAAGAGAAATGCCACTTATAACTTCTACTCTCTTAGGATCTATTTTTACCCCATATTTGGTTACAATATGTCCCAAAAGCTTACCCTCTTCTAATGCAAATAATGATTTCTATGATTGAGAGAGAGACCATACCTTCTGCACTTCTCGAAATTTCTACGCAAGTGTTCAATGTGCTCGGCATCATATTTTTAAAACACAGTTATATCATTGAGATAGACCACCACAAACTTATGTTGCTCCCCAACAAAGGCAATGTCCATGGCCCTTTGAAAATTGGCCCCTGCGTTTATCAACCCGAAAGGAATCTTGGCATACATAAATGTACCCCATGGTGTGGTGGAAGCAATCTTCTTATGATCTTTTGGAAGTGCAGCCACCTGATTGTAACTAGAGAAGCCATCCATCATTGACATCCGAGAAGCTCCTACCACTTTCTGCAGGATGGGATCCATCTTGGGCAGTGGATAATTATCCTTTAAGGATGCTCGGTTCAAATTTCGGAAATTAACACATAGCCTTATTTCTCCATTCTTCTTTCGGACAGGGACTAGGTTTGCCACCCATTCAGAGTACCTCAATGGCACAATTATTTTGGCCTTTAACAAATTCTTTATTTCTTTCTCAATGGAGGGAAGTAGCAAGGGATTTATCTGTCTAAGCTTCTCCTTGTGTGGCTTTGCATCGCTTTTCAGAGGAATTTTGTGCTGCATGATGCTAATATCGAAAGTTTTCGGATCTTGATAGGACCATGCAAACACATATTTATATGACTGGAATAATTTCTGGTAGAGCTCTTTATATTCTTCTGGGACCTTCTTCGATAGCTTCACCATTTTGGGGGTAGCATCAGTGCCAAGGTTCAGGTCTTCTACCTAGTCTTCTTCTACCACTTTATTTGGCTGTCGTGGGATACCGTTATTGTCGAAAAATCATTCTAGAGGCACCAACCCTCTGGGTATAACGTTTCCCTTCAATTGCAACACTTTGTGACCTGCCACCTTTTCTTCCCATTTGTTTTCTGAAAGGTCTTCCACTTCTTATTCTTCACAAGCATCAATATCCATGTTGGAGAATTCTCTGATTGTTTCCAAGAACCTTTTCACTTGTTCTTCATCCTCAAACACCTGCCAGTGCTTGATGTTGTCTAGTATTGATGGCCGATAATGCACCTCAATTTCATATCTTAAGAGAGGGTTTTGAGGTGGGCAGAAAGTACTGGCAGCCACTACAAGGGAGTTTGCCATCCTATTTTGTTCTGAGGGCATGAACTAAATATTAAATGCCAAGAAAAAATTCTCCACCAGGTCCCACACTTCGTTCCTATAAGCCCTCAGCCTAGGATGATTGGTTTGGCACTGATTTTTCACTTGTCTAACCACCAGTTCTGAATCTCCCAGAACCTTTAAACTCTGTATGTTCATACTCCTGGCTGTCTGTAATCCTAATAGGAGTGCTTCGTACTCGGCCACATTATTAGTGGCTTCATATTCTAGCTTGAAAGATAGTGGGACCCATTGGCCGGTAGGAGAAATCAATAATACTCCAGCCCCATCACCTTCTCTGGAGTTTTCTCCATCAAAGTGAAGTGTCCAGATTCCTACTTCACAACTCTCTGAGGGGTGCTCGGTCTTGATCTGGAAAAATGATGGTTCTTGAGCATAATCTTGGCCTTCCTCCAGCATTAAACATGAGAAATCACCTTCTTTACTGTAGACTGGTGAATTAACTGAGTTTTCAGCCTTAGTAACCATCTTGACAAATCTGGTTTCCCTGTACAACCTCCTCTCCTGGCCACCAAAAACTGGGATAGTAGCATATGTTAAGTCCAACTTGATTGACCCACCAATTTTTGTTTCCCAGGACCTTGACAACAACATGCTGAAGCAAGCTGGGATGTCAGCCACCACAATGTCCATCACCACACTTTTTGCGGGAATCTGGGCCAAATTAACCACCAAATCCTTGATCATACCCAGGCACTTAACTCTTTTGGAGTCAAATGAATAGAGATCCTTGTATGGCCGGGTGATTTGGAGTCCTAATTGTTCCATGACTGATAGAGGCAATAGATTATGGGAAGCTCTCGAATCTAAGATACAGTTATGTAATAGCAGGTCATGAATCAATAGAGACACATAAAGAGGAGGAGTAGAAGCATCTAATTCCTCAACGTGGGGGCCAAACACAACCATGGTTCTTTCTTCTTGAAGGTTGAGACTATCTGGGATGTGTGCTGCTTCTGGAGGAAGCATGAAAGAGGTGACCTGGGACTAATATGCTGGTTGCTTCAACAATTCAATCAAGGGGACTAGGATTTTGATCTTCTCAAGCTCCTTTTGTAGACTAAAGGCAGGAGATGACTTTTCTATCTCGACCTCCTTTGACTCCTTATTTTCGGCCAAGGGTTTGACTTCTTTTGACTCAACCTTGGTATTAGGGGGAATGACTATTTTTGAAGAGGAAGGAATTTGATCATTAGACTACAAAGGTTCGTTTAGAGGCCTATTACCTTTTTCCGTGACCTTTTTCATTGTCGACTCCTTCTGAGCAGGTGCTTCCTTCTGGGATGGCTCTTCTTCTTAATCTTGAGTACGAGTCCTTTTCCTTGAAGATTTGAGATCATATTTTTTATTGAACTGTGCTTGCATGAAATCAACAAATTGCTTACAATATTAATCAATCTCTAGGTCTTCTGTGCCTATAGCCTTCTCTTCTTCTTGTAATGAGATCTCGGTTCCATCACTTCCTTGCAAGGGACATTCTATTTCATCACTATTTGAAAAAGCAAGATATGCACCCTCTTGTTCATAGGCAGTGTCTTTAGAAGGTCCATCTACCTAACCTTCCAAGTACAGAGGGTGTGGTACCTAATCTTCTTGCTCTTTCCTTTCCCTTTGTAGTATTTGCAGGGTCGCTTCCTATACTGAGGATTTTATCCCCCATTTGGAGCATTCTGGAAATTCTTGGAGGTTGAATTTTTGGCCTCTAGTTCAAGTTTGACCACCTTATTGGAAAGGTTCTTAATCATTTTGTTCATTTCTCCCATTTTTTTATTAGTTGAGTCTCTATCTTGGCTAGAAGTGGACACCTCCTCCTTGCCTTTCCCTCTAGCATCTTGGTCTGGCTTTCCCTTTGATTTAATAGTGGAGGCGAAATTTGCCTCCAGCTCTAGTGCATCTATTTGAGCATCGTCCAGGGTGGCAGGCTTTCTTTCTCTCAGAGAGAAACCGAAATCTGAGTCAAAAGCTACCACGAAGACAACCTTAGCAGTTGTTTGATGAGGTTTCATATCAGCAGGAAGGCTTAAATACAACTTATTAAATCTCTTGATAAATTCTGACACCCCTTCATTATCTCTTTTCTTGAGTGTGTTAAACTCAGTAAGACAATGTCCATGATCTTTCTTCTCTCCCCATTTTCTGAGAAAAGTATTTTCCATTCCCTTCCAAGTGGTTATGGAAAGGTCTCCTAATGTATTAAACCACTTTCTGGCTTCGCCATCAAGAGATTGCATAAACAGTCTCAAGACTACATCTAAGTGTTCCACATTAAAGTTCTCTGCAAAAGAGCAGAAGACTTCAAGATGTTTTTGAGCTTCAATCTCATTTTCCCCGTTGAATCGGGGTAAAATCTTCAGATAATCCTGTGGCATATCATTCAACACTTGAGGTAATTCCAGGGGGCATATTTATTTAGCAAGAAGCCAGGGACATTGGCCATTGGAGGAGGAGGAGGTAGTGCAAGAGTTTGATGCGTAAAAGGAGGAGTAGGAGGGGGAAGTGGAGTATGAATGACAATAGGAATGTATTGGACTGCAGCTTGAGGTGTTGACGGGAACATCGGTATGTTAATAGTAGATACTTCAGTGACTTCCTTTACCTCTTCTACCTTAGGATTAGGGTGAAAATCGTATCTAATTCGGACACTTCCCCGGGGTGGACTATCTGAGTAGTAGTCGGTATCTCCCACAGTGGAGGAGGATGGGAAGTACTATAAAGAAGATTCAAGGATCTAGGTATGGAACGGTTGCCTTCCTTTCCTACCTCTTCTATGTATGATCTTCTCTGGGTTAGACACAGAAGGTATCTTTTGCTAAGACGTATCTGACCTCAGGTGTGGCTTACGAGGAGCCAGGTCTACAAGAAAATTTTTCTGACAAATGAATGTGGAGTTGCCAAGGTGAGGGATATACAACTCTCGACTCTCCATGCTCACCTATTTGGAGAGTAAATAAGGATTTTTTCGAGGCCCAGGGATTTAAATTTTCTTAACTTCATTCCCTAGCAATGGTGCCAATAAGATGTTGTCGACCCTAGAGACATCCTTGAGTTGTGAAAGGCCAATGCCTAGGACATCTTATATAGCAAGGAGCGTGTGATATAACAAGGGGAGTTATCAACCAAAGGCTCTCATGCTATCCCCTGTAAACAGGGAGGTTAACTTGAATGGGACCAAAAACTTCGAAAAAGGGATGCAGGGAAAGCAATACTGTATAGGCAAGGTGCGGAATTCTAATATAAATGCATCAGACAATTCAGAGGCAGCTTACTGTAAAGAGGGCCGATTCGAAAATACCTCACAGAAATAAATAAGCAGAAGGTGATTACTGAGTATGAAAGATTGAGATAATACTAAATGTCATTGAGATGATATCCAGATACACAATATCACCATGTAATGGGCTTACCGATTTAAGAATCCATACATGACAATAGCATTTTAAAAATAACCTCCCAAAGAAGATAATATAGCAAAAATATGGTTGAAGTGAAAAGTGAAACAGTATATCATGCCTGAGCCATATTTAAAGCGCTTGACTGATTCTAGCATGAGTATCAACCAGGATAAATTCATACCAAAAACTAGTGATCCACTCACATTCCAGAACATGATACAAGAAAGGCGGATGAAATGAAATGAACAATTAAACTAGCACATATAAGAGAAATTTAAAAACTGTGAGACACCAAAGACCAGAATCCTCCTTACAGATGGAACTCCTCCTCACTGAAACCCAACATGCTCTATACATTAATATAAGAGTTCCTACAAAAGGCATACAAAAATTCTCTCACTGCATCATTTTCTGATAAATCTGGAACCCTCAATAATCTGTTCTTGGGGAGTTTTATAGGAGAAAAACTAGTAAAGGGAGTGGATGATGAACATTTAATTTGTCTCATTAAGACAGTATGGTGGAAGCGTTCACGCCCATACTACTTAATGATTCTGTAGTGCTGTATGTACTCTGTAGCCTGCTTCGGGAGTCCTAGTTAGGTCGAGGTTGACCTCAGACATGTTCTTGAAGTCCTTTCTGGCTGTTAGGAGCTCTGCGCTAGCCTTCTGGAATAAATGAACTAGGTGGAAAATCTGCAAGGCCTCCATGCTTCATAACTGCTAACTGACAGGCATAGAAAATTTAGTTAGTGTGTTCATCTGTTTAAGGGATCGAGGAGGCATGGAGGCTTTAATGGGAAGATATTCAAACACAGACCTGGCTGTTGCATGTGCTCTTCAGGTCTTCAAACTGTGTCTTAACCCTTTGAACATGGGTTTAGCACATTAAATCTTAAATTACGGGCTTAAGTCCCTCAAATCCATCTCTGCTGATTCGTCTTGCCGCTGTTGAAATGATTATCTCTACACACTGAATCATAGTGGCTATGATTGTAGAGACAAAGTGAATTCGCCACTCTGAACACCCTACACAAATACAATAAACTCATTATAAAAATCCAAGGTAGGTGGCGGAGAAATGCCATGGAGGCCTGTGGATGGTGGCACAACAGTGGAAAACCATGGAAATGGTGAAAGAATAGTGGAGAATGGAGCTGATGGAGATTTGGTGTAATAAGGGTCGCAGACCATCCGATCGGCTAAAGAAGTGGGAATGAACGATCAGGATTTACAGACGGAGGTGTTAATGGTAAGTAAGCGGAAGAAATAACACTTTAGTGTTAAAACACCAAAGTCTAATGTTTGGTCAAATACACAGAAAATAAATGAAAATGAATGAAAATCGGGCGTATCTTGTCGTGGGACCCGGTGGGTGGAGGGCGATTAACTGTGATCCGTTGGATCGCAAGAGGCGATCAACGGTGGTGATTGAGCGATGAAGTTGAAGGAGGTTTTGATGAAAGGAACAGAGAAGAGTGCGATTAGACTCGAACCGTCAGATCTTGAAGGGATGGAGGGCCATGATTGAATCGGAGGATCGCAATTGGGGGAGGCAGCGGAGGATATGGGAGAAAATTCCAATTGCGATTGGAGCAACGGTGCGATCAAGCGCCAACCGTTGGATCGTGAAAGGGATCAATAATGGAGATTAAATTGGTGGGGAAAAGAATGGGTGCAACAAGCAGGGTGGGAGAGATAAGGGCTGTTAGATCAGAATGGATGAACGGCGGAGATTGGATCAGAGAATCGCAGTCAGGAGAGGTAGAGGGTGGCATATAAAACATTTTTGATTGGCGATTAGCGATTACGCGCCAGCCGTCGGATCTGGAAATAGATCGACGGCCCGCGGTCAATCGGAGGGATCAATGAAGAGGGGAAATGGGCACATTGTGGAACAAGCGATGGCCATTATATCTTTACAGATCGACGGCTAATATTACGGCACAGGTCTAATAGACCAAACTCAATTTCATTGGAACTTTTTAAGTTTACAAAGGAAAAGGGCGCATATGAGACCTCCGATTGCGATAAGCGCGTATGGGCTTAGCGCTTGGTCTTAGCGCCGGGCTTTATGGAGGGGAAGTGGTTAAGGGGCTGGCCTAGAAAGGGGCTTAGCCTGTTATAAGGTGGAAAGTGGGTTTTAGGCCCATTTTCAATGTATTTTAAGGCCAACAAAGGGGTAACAGTAGAGAGGAAAAGGGATTTTTAGAACAACCAAGGGTATCTGTGAGGTTTAAAAAGGGGATTTGGGTGATTTTGAAGGGTAAGTGGGGAATTTAAAATGGGAAGAAAAATAATGAAAATTGAGGCTTAGAGGGCATGAAATGAGAGGGAAAAGGAGGCCTTTTGGGCATTCTTCTTCACAACAAAGAGGATTTTCTCATGGAAACAGTAGTGAGGATTTAGCAAAGGATAAAGGCACAAGGAGGCTTCAAGGATGATGTGTTTTCAAAGGAAATGCATTCCTTGAAAGCTCAAATACAGTTGAACCCCTTGCTTTCTTGTCAACAAAAATTAATAAAGGGCTAACATGATCAACACCAACAATCTCCCCCTTTGGACTTGATGGAAACAATTTTGGTTTTTTATCATTGTAACCTGTAGATACTTGATAGACACATCAACATATGTATTATTCAAACATAAAAGTACTCTCTCCCTTAGACATCAAAGGAAAAGGGTGGACCAATTATGAAACAAGGTTTCTCTTTCCTTGGAGATACATCTGAACTGCACTATACTTACCATGCTCCCCCTCAGCACATGCTGAATCTTTAGACAATTTCTAATGAAGTACAATAGTAAATAAAGTATGAAATTTCCTATCACCAAGGACTCATACTTACATCAATAACCCAACCAAGTGGTATTACATATTTGACTCAAATACCAAACCAAAGTTGGATGACACATTTGACTCAATCACCCAACCAAGTGGGTTCACATATTTATAATATTCCATACATGACTAAATATGAAAATATTTACATCATAGGTATCAACATGACCCTTAAATCAAATTAAATATATGACTTTTATAACCAAGTCCAAAGGACCTCAATAGAGAGAGATAATTGAACAGAATTCGGCAACATAATGCCAAAAATTCATTATACCCAACAAAGCTAATGCTCCCCCTAAACCTGGGAAACCTAAACATTTTAAACAACCCATTCATCAAAGCATATTCATCAAGAAGATAAATATAAAAGAGGAAAATGTAACTTGAAAAGAAAACTGAACCCATCAACACTTGATCAATAGATCCAAAACATAACTGACAAAAATATGACAAAGTCTATTCTGATTTCATGACAAAAAATCCATATGCGACTGTCTAAAAAGAGACTTGCGTATATACGCAACTATGCGTTACACAACCTACGTACCAAAATCATTTTCTGAAATTTCATCTGAAAAAAAAAAGATCAAATAAGTTTAACAACATAATGAGGCAGAGACAACTCCCAATTTTTGTCTGAGATATTCAAATGCTTATCTGGGAAGAATTTTAGTAAATATGTAATCAACTTGTTCTTTGGAGGGAACATACTCCAATTTAACCTTTTTCTCAAGCACATGTTCTGTAAAAAGTGATACTTAATAGGAATATGCTTGGTTTTGGAGTGCATAATAGGTTTTTTTGAGATACTAATAGCACTTGTATTATCACATAGGATGAAGATGGTTGGAGAACATTTAATTTTAATCTCTTGTAATGTTTACATCATTCAGAGAAGTTGTGTGAAACATGATGCAACATACACATATTCTTCTTTTGTTGTAGATAAAGCAATGGAACTTTGTTTCTTACTGAACCAAGAAACTAATCAGGGCCCCATATAAAATGCACCTCCACTAGTGTTTTTTCACTGATCAATATTTCCAGCCTAGTCTACATCTGTCTAAGCATGAAGGGTGAGATACAACATTTTTTGGATACCATAGATCAAAGTCTTGAGTTCCTTGGAGATATTTGAATATTCCTTTTATTTCTTGAAGACTTGATTCCTTTGTATTGGCTTGGAAACGTCCAACAATCCCAACTGCATGCATGATATCTGATCTAGTACCTGTTAGATAAAGCAAATTCCCAATCATAGATCTGTACTCTGGTCGGTTCACCATGGGAGAATCATCATGAGAATCGAGGCTACATCCAGTCATGATTGGAGTACACACAAGTTTGCAGTCTTCCATCCCAGACTTCTTCATAATCTTCTTGACATATTTTTTTTGTGAGAGAAAGATGCCATATTTTGCTTGTTGAACTTGTAAACCAAGAAAATATGTTAGTTCCAAAATTAAAGACATTTCAATTTCGTGTTGCATAATAGACGCAAATTTTTGACTCATGGTTTCTTCATTACTCCCAAAAATGATCTCATCAACATAAACAATAATGGTTAATAGTTTGTCATCCTCAATTTTTGTGTACATGTTACTGTTTGTAGATCTTTTTTTGAAGCCTTGTTGTTGAATATATTTGTCAAGATGATAGTACCATGCCCGTGGAGCTTGTTTTAGCCCATATAAAGCCTTTTTTAGTTTCCAAACAGGTTTTTCATTATTCCCTATAATAAATCCTTCTGTTTGTTCAATATATACCTCTTCTACTAGGTCTCCATTAAGGAAAGCAGATTTTACATCCATTTGATAAACTTTGAACCATTGAAAACTTGAAAATGAAAGAAAAATTTGTATGGCTTCAATTCTGGCTACTGGTGAAAATGTTTCTTCAAATTCTATACCTTATTGTTGAGCATAATCTTTACAAACAAGTCTAGCTTTGTTTCTACTTACATCTCCATTTTCATTTAACTTATTTTTGAATATCCATTTTGTCCTAATAACATTTTTATCATGAGGCCTTGGAACCAATTCCCAAATATTATTATTTTCAACTTAATCGAGTTCTTCATTCATGGCCTTAACCCAACATTCATCTTTACTATATCGATTTACCTTTTGTGGTTCAATGGTGGATAATAGTGCTAGATAACTAGGATATCCCACAAGTGTTCTTCTTGTTTGTACCCTAGATTCATTTTCTCCCAAAATTTTAGATTCTGGATTATTCTTTTGAACATACTTGGATGGAGAATTTTCTTTATCTGATGTTTCTTATTCTAGTGATTCTTTAGTTTCTTCATTTATATCATTTTGATTTGATGTGGGAAAGCATTCATCATAATCATCATCATCATCCTATTTTGTTGTTATTGCCTTTTTGGGAGCTGTGAATGCTTCATCAATCACAACATCAATACATCCAACATTTTTTTGAAGTCTCTTATTGCTGCATTTGTATCCTTTACTTCTAGAAGAGTAACCAAGAAGTATTCCTTCATCTGCTCTAGCTTCAAACTTACTGAGTTTTTCATCATTATTTTTTATGAAACATTTTCTTCCAAAAACTATAATGTGATTCACAGTGGGAGTATTACCATACCAAAGTTCATAAGGAGTTTTATCACTATTCACATGAACATGGGCCTTGTTGAGAATATTTACTGCGATATGTGTAGCTTCACCCCAAAATGTGTCAGGAGTTCTAGACTCATCAAGCATAGCACGAGCCATTTGTTGAACTATTCTACTCATTCTTTCTACCACATAATTTTGTTGAGGAGTTCCTACTAAAAAAAATTGTCTTTTTATGCCATATTTTTCATGGAAATCAAAGAATTCATTTCATATGTATTCTCCTTCGTGGTAAGATCTGATACATTTTATTTTTAGATATAATTCATATTCAACTAATGCTTTCAAGACCTTAATTTTTCAAATGCTTCATCTGTGTGTTTCAATAATCTGATCCAAAACATTCTAGAAAAGTCATCAATAAATAAGATATAGTATTGTTCACCACAAGGTGAATTTTTCTTTACCGGTCCACACAAATCAGTATGTATAAGTTCAAGATTCTTACTTTCTTATCCTTCTTTGGCATTAAATTGAAATGTGGTTTTGTTACCGAATTGACATGACTTACATATGGTAGTCTTTAGTGGGGTGAAGTTGGGTAGATCACGAACAACATTGAGCCTGCTTGATTTGATTATTTGAGAAAAGCTCAGATGCACCAACCTTTTGTGCCATAACCAATTTTTTGCAAATTTTCCTAGACAACATTGTTTTTGGCCAACTTTCAATATATACAGATTTCTTGGTGTTCTTATTCCTTTTATTATGGTTTTTCCTTTGTCAAGTTCATGAACCACACATTATTTTGATCGAAAGACAACTTCATTTCCTTGGTCACACATTTGGCTAGCACCCAAAAAGTTATGCTATAATCCATCAACAAACATAACATTACTAGCTTTAACCTTTTATTTTAGAAACACGGATCCTTTACCCTTAATGACAGCAGGAGAGTCATTTCCAAAAGTGGCATTCTTTTCCTTTTCTAATGCATTGTATGAAATGAGTTTGTATTTATCACCTGTAATGTGTTTTGAACATCCACTATCAATGTACCATTTATTTTATTCTCCTTCTACAAGTAAAGCTATGCCACAATTTCGAATTGTAAGTCCTTCCTTTTCCATACCTTAGAATTTGTGGATATTTGTTATTTTGGCTGTAGTTTTCTCCTGCATTCAAATTTCTCATGTCCAAAGTTATTGCAAAATGAACATTCAATTTCGTCTTGAAGAGGCGAAAATTGTTATAAGTATTCTTCTTTATTCTTGTCTATTTTCTTTGTTTTCTTGCTTCTCTATTCATGATGTTTTTGTATGCAATACATTGAGAAAATTTGTGACCAAAATTATGACATGAGAAACATTGTCCATTAAAGAAGAAATTTATGTGATCATAAAACCTTCTAGTGTTGTGCACTTTTTGACTGATGCTTTTGTTATTATTCATCCTTGAATTGGAATCAACATGATTTACTTGCGAATTGTTGTTGTTGTTTTGTTGAGTGCTGAAATTTTACTGACTGGATTTTGCTACATTTAGATAGCTTCTCATTGTGGCTGAGGATTTTTGTGTCTGTGAAGATTCAAAAATGTATCCAAGACCTATCTTCATAAGAGGAGAGATTTTAACCTTAATAATTTCATCTAAGGTTTCATATCCTTTAGCAAATCTAAGATTTAGAGTTTTTACTTTCTCAAGTTCCTTTCTTAGGCTCACTATTTCACATTCTAACTTCTCATTATGCTTCTCTTTTTCTATGAGTTGATTCTTTAGAGTACCTATGGATATTTTTATTTCTTCCAAGAATATTTTGAGTTGAGTGATTTCTTCAAGGAAATAATTTTCTTCTAAAGCATCCATAAAATTGTCTTTAGGCTCATTAGTGTTCTTTTCAAATTCCATGAGTAGTGTAAGATCTTGGTCAGATTCACCTTCTTCACTATTTGATAAGTCATCACTATATTCATGAGTATAATAAATTTTCCTATTGTAAAATCATCTCTTATTACCTTTTTCTATATCCTTTCCCTTATCATGATTATATTTATGAGGACATTTAGCATCACAATGACCCACTCTTCCAGAAGAAAAACATTTGAAGGGAATATTACCTATAAACCTTCCAGTGCAAAGTTGAAGTTTCTTTACAAAATTTACCTCATCTTCTTCTGATACATACCCTGTTCTTTTTTTTATTCCTTTTACTTTCCTTTTGTAGTAGCTTTAAATGCAACTTATTTGACTTTAGACAAAGCTCCTTTTCTCATTTCAAAAGCAGTCAGGATCCCATGGAGTTGAACAATAGTAAGAGTCTACAGATTCTTCTTCTCTTCAATAGCAGACACTTTTGACTCGAATTTAGGAGTTAGAGATCTTAATATTTTCTCTAATAAAGTTGTTTATTTTATTTCTTCACCCAGATTTCTCATACGATTTACGATCTTATCTAGATGCAGAAATAAACTAGCAATACTTTCATCATTATGCATTTTGAGATTTTCAATTGAATTCTGAGAGATCAGAATTTAACACTCTTTACCTTGCCATCGCCTTGATAGCGTAGAATGATTTTGTCCCATATATCCTTTGTTGTATCTAACTGTATAACCTTGAAAAATTATTATTTATTCAGGCTTCCCAATAATGTATTGACAACTTTCACATTGGTTTCATAGTTCTTCTTTGTTGCTGGATCTGTGGGAATTGCAGCTGGATATTGGTAACCTCCTTCAACAATTTCCCAAACATCTGCTCCAAGAGAGTGGAGAGGATCTTGTTCTTGTCTTCCAAAATATTAAATTGTTTCTTTTGAAGAGTGGTGGTCTGATAAATGATGTTCCAGATTGATTTCTCATCTTGGTAGATCTTACTTCTAGTGATCAAGCTTCATCAGAAGGACCTGCTCTGATACCAATTGTTGGGAAAAATATTAAAAGGGGGAGTGAATCAGTATTTAAAAACTCGCACAAACTTTTATTTACTTTATTAATTTCAATACGCAGCTTTACTTAATCCAACTAGAGCATGTGTGCAACTTTCTTTAAAGAAATTTCCATATGACCAAAGAACTTATTATTCAAATAAATCTTCATAAACTTTACTAAGGCCAGTGCATCATTCATTCACGCAATAAATATGAGAAGTAATATCAGAATAAATCATCACACATAAGCAACACACATGAACATCAGGATTTAAGGTGGAAACCCAATTTGGGAGAAAATGAACACTACTGTTGTATCTCTCTTCAATATTTATTATATAGAAAAATTCTTACAATATTGTACTAGCTCATACCAGCACATATGCACCCACCCTCAAAAGGATACAACCTTCACTTGTTCTCCAACTTCCATTAGAAAGGAGCTCCAATCCCCCGATTTCGTTTACCAGCCATCGCTAGAAGGGAGCTACAACCCCTGATCTGATCACCAGATCTTACTGGAAAGAAGCTTCGACTTCCACGCTAAAGGCTCCAAACCTCAGAACCACTACATACCACGTTTCATAGATTTTCACACTAGATCCAAAAATTTTTAACACATCATAACTTGTAGATCAATTGAAGTAAACATCAGCCCAATTTGAATAGAATAGTGAGATCACTATAACCAGAACATAGAACTAAACCCAGACTTCTTCATCAACATAGAATCAACTGCAACCCTGATCATTCATAAGACAAATGTATATGCTACTTTATTTATGGAAAACCATGTATATACACACTTTTCTATGGTGAAACCTACATATAGATCTTAATATATTAAAATTAAAGTTCTGACCAAACTCAGAATAGATCAGAGATATTCATACATATATTTCTAGTTTTACAGAGCCCTCATACAATCAACAACATCAATCATTTTTCAATCAAACAATCACTTATCTTATTCAAAATCAACTAGCAGCATAATTAGTACTCAAACAACCTACATATATATGAAGACATCATTGACAGACAAAAGAAACACATCAAAATTGATCAGACATTTCCTTCAGCATTCTTCAACAAAACCATATCTTGCATACTCAGATTCCATAAGGCAAATCCACATTTGTATGCACTTCTTCCAAAACTAACTTTCATATAGATCTCAGTATTTTCACTGAATATATATACACACATTTGCAGAGATGAACCCGGGTGTAGACGCCTCTTCCACGTGTAGAACCCGAATATAGATATGTAAATACTTTAGGATTGTGCAATACTTTAGAACTAAAAACTTGCTTAGATCATACCGTTCACTTCAAAAAACATGCGCTAGGCCCAAGATCTAAACAAATCATAAAAAATCATGAAAATACATAGTCATTTCAGCTATAGAGATCACAATCCATCATTTTGTTCATGAGTGGATAATAATATCAAATCTATCTATTGATTATAGCCCATTCCATGGAGATATACTTCGGATTGAAGTATTCATTGAATTCACATACTCATGCACACTCAAAATATGATATTCAACTCCTTCTATATTTTGAGCCTTAGCCAATATCATCAGCCAAAACCACACAAGTGTCAATGGTATTCTTGGACGAGATCAAATAATTGTTACTGTGCTCAATATTGTGGGCTAATACCATGGTAAAGACCACTGATATTATAAAATTAGTGTGCTAGCACATACTTGACTTTGTTTCTTCATACCCGCATGTATACACGACTTTGCCTTTACTAACTCACATATAGTTCTTCAATTTTGTAGTTTTTCCATATTATAATTCTGATATGAAAAGCCTCTGTCTCATCATTCTGAAATTTTGATTCATTATTTTGTCACCTCTAAACTTATCAAGAAACCATATACTAGGTATTTTACAAGTGGGTTTCTGATCTGGATATCATGTCTTATGCTCAAAAATTAAAGTGCTCGAAACAGGTCCAAACCTGAGCTACTAGAAAGGTCTCGTCATTGTGATTCCAGGGCCGTGAACGGTTCGAAAAACGAATGTTGTATGAGGAATATATCGCGTTCTCTTCATTTTCCCAAACAACAAAATTTTGGTGATTGGATGCCCAGTCAACATGCAGGTATAGTCAGTAGGTATATACTTGGAATATTCCATTTTTATTCAGCCAATAGAATCTTTCCACGAGGCATAATCTGGGTCGTTGAATGTATATGGTACGAAGTTGATTAAGTTGTTGGATGGATTTTTGAACTGTGGTTAGATGAGTAACATGTGGCAAGCCCGCGGGTTGCCACATGCCCTCAAATTTCTATGCTAAAATTTTTATGAAGCTCCGGAGGTTTGAACAGCCGACCCCCTACCCGCAGCAAAGTCCTTTCACCAGCCTGCCTACACGTTAGTTCTTAATAGTAGAGGGGCGGAAGTATTATTTATAGTCTAATGGTTTTTCATTCGAGGGATTAGGGAGGCCACCCCAAAGGGCTAGCCCCCCCTTCCATGCACCCAAGCGCTATAACCTTGGCCTTTAACCAATAGCTATCCAACAGCTCTGGCAGTAAATGTATAAGTCGTTCACATGTGTTTACAACCTGTGGCATAAAAGTTTTAAAATGGGTGGCTATTGAAATCATAGCCACCAACAGAAAGGTTTTGAAGGTTGTTCACATGTGGGAGTGGCATCAAATGTCATGGGTTGTGGAACATTTCCACTCCAGATTCCAAACCATTCAGTGGAGTTTCAAACCGTAACAAGCATAGGTTACGGCGAGGTTGACATGTGAGCACCCCGCCACTAAAATTAATCTTTAACTTAATTGTCTGACTATATTTTGAGCGCACTCCTATTTTTAGGGCATTGTATTACATTTAACTAAGTTTAACTGCATGTCTCCACATTTAGTGGAGCTTTTCTAGCTGTCATTGGGGAAAATTCATTGGGAGGTCAATGTTCGACCAATTTTGGTGAAACAAGTGTCTACTTAGACTAATTTGAGCATTATGGAGCCATTGGTGCAGAGAAAACAGCTATTAGAGGCCTAAAAACATATGTAATTTACAATTTTGGGCATAATGACAAAGAGGGACATGCCATTGGGAGCTGGACCAGCAGATGTAGCTCAGGAGAGGTGAACTTCTCCATCATGCCTACTACGTAAAACTTATGTGTGAATGTTTTTCTCTATTTTTCAGTGTTTTTAAGGCTTATTTACATGCTTAAAGTTCACTAATTCATCTATTTTTCATGTTTAAAACATCGATTCCTTAAGAAAACTTATGGAGACATTTTGTACATGTTTATTTAACTTAAAGGACACTTAGCACAACAAAAATAATACACTCCTTTCATATCAAGTTGGTATCAAAGTTAGATTTTTATCCCTGGTGTTTTTATGTGAAAGGATTTTTTAACTGTTTGCAATGGTTTTCATGCTTACTAGGCTCAATCTTAAGAGAGGAGAAGGCAAATTGGTGGAAGCAAGAGGTTCTCAAAGTGAGCCACAACAATGGAGGGAAATATTGCCACATTCTCCATGACCTAGTTCACAACCAAGAGAAGAAAAAGCAGCATCAAACATGCCTCTAGGAGAAGAAAAACCCATGAAGAGGTGGATCCCAAAGAGGAAGAAAGAGTGTTCAAGAAAGCATTCCTTGAAATGACTGAAATGGTGAGAGTATTTTATCAAGAAAGGAATAAAAGACTAGAAGGAGAAGGATCCAAAATTCACAAGGAAGGTCAGGGATCATGAGGAGGTCACAATGGTTAAGACAAATAAAAGAAGGAAAATGAAGGAAATGGAGGCAGTGGCAAGTCACCATCCTCACCCTCATAATCATCATCCTCTACTTCATCTTCAATACACTAGTCACACAAGTCAAAGAACACTCGTAAAATTACTTTTCTAAAACTTGATGTTAAGTTTGAATTTCCAATGTTTAAAGGTGATGTTAATGAAGAGAAGCTTGATAATTGGATTAGGAAATTAGAGGTTTATTTGAGAATTCAGGACCTTCATGATGATGACACCAAAATCCAACTAGCTTCATTGAGGATGGAACATGCAGCTCTTGTTTGGTGGGAAGCCAAGACAAAGGAGGAGATAAAAAAGCATGGTAATATTATTTTATCATGGACTTATTTCATTACTGCAATAAAACAACATTTTTATCCATTAGCTCACATGCATAAAGCCATAATGAACTGGAAAAATTTTAGACAATTGAAAGGACAAAATGTACAAGACTACAACAAAGAGTTTAGGAGAAGAGCTTTCTTATTAGGGGTATATTTTCAGAGTCAAGATAATTTTCTCAAGTACATAGGGGTATTACATAGATACCTAACACATACTATCCTCAGGTTTAATCCTACAAGCCTAGATGAGGTATGTGTTCAAGCCACACATCTAGAAGCTAGACGAAAAAATACTTTTGAAGAGGGTAGAAACAAACCTTTTAAGGGGAAAAATAAAGAGAAGACGTCAAAAGGAAAAGGACAAAAGAATGCATCTGTCAAGAAAGAGGGAGAGAAAGTGGTTTGTAAACATTTTTCAAGAGAAATCCATGAAGATAAAAATTGTTGGAAAATACATCCTGGAAAGAAACCCAAATTTAACAGTAACAAAGGGAAGCAGAAAACTGCAGCTACAACTCAACATGACTTAGGAGAGGATTCAGGTGATGAAATTAAAACTATATCCATGGGACTGAAGAACATGAAGGGGAAAGAAACTAAAACAAAACCCAGTACTAGTACTTCAAACTATCACATAGAAGCTCCAAATGAAGAAAAGAGAATTGAACTGTTTCATGTGAGGGTCATATCCAAAAATACCAGGATTGATACACTGTTTGACATTGGTTCACAAGAAAATCTAATCTTTGAAGACTTGGTCAAGAAATTTAACCTTGAGCCCATTCCACATCCAAAACCATATCCACTTGGGTGGATTTGTAAGGATGCAAATTTACAGGTTTCAAAGAAGTGCATGTGCGCTTTGCAATAACTCCACATTTTGTTGACATAGTTGAATTAGTTGTGTTCCACTTGATATTACAGGTGTTGTGTTGGGCATACCTTACTTGTTTGACAGGAAATCTATCTTCCATCGCCATGAGAAAAAATACCATTTATTCAAATATGGCAAGGGGTACATTGTTAGCGCACATTGCAAGAAGACAAATATTGCAATAGTAAATCCTGGACAGGTAAAAGTGTTGGTGAATTCAAGTAAAAAATTTGTTCTTCTAATGATTAAGCCTAAAGATGATGTTAATAATGATTCATTTGAAGATTGTTATCTTAAGTTGAAATCAGATTTTTGTGATGTAGTTGATGCACATCATGAGATGTTTCAGGAGCCAATAGGTTTGCCTCCTAAAAGGGAGATTCAACATGAGATTCAGTGTCAACAAGATTTTCCTCTTCCAAACATCAACATGTATTGCATGTAGATAATGGAGAATGCTGAAATAAAGAGGCAAATCAAAGACTTGTTGGACAAGGGACTCATAAGGCGAAGCACTTCGCCATGCGGTTCACCCATAGTCTTGATTACGAAGAAAGATGGGACTTAGCACATGTGTGTCGACTTCAGATCTTTGAAAAAGATAACGGTAAAGAATCGATACCCACTCCCAAGGATAGATGATTTGTTAGATCATATAAAAGAAGCAAGGTATTTCACTAAGTTAGATTTACGAAGTGGATACCATCAAGTAAGAATTGAAGAAAGTGGCATATGGAAGACTGCATTCAAAACCAAACAAGGACTCTTTGAGTGGTTGGTTATGTTGTTTTGTTTGTGTAATGCACCGATGACTTTCATGCATGTTATGGATAATGTTTTGCATCCATTTCTTGATGAATTTTTGGTTGTGTATTTAGATGATATACTCGTTTTCAACAAAACAAGATAAGAGCATGTCTTGCATGTAAAGAGGGTACTTGATGTTTTGAAGAGCAATTATTTCTTAAGATGTCTAAGTGCGAATTTGGAAAGACTTCCCTAGTTTATTTGGGGCACATTGTAGGAGAAGTCACATTGAGAATTGATCCTTATAAAGTGGAAGCCATTGTGCATTGGCCCACTCCCAAATCAGTAACTGGGGTAAGAAGTTTCTTAGGTGAAACTCAGTAGTGGAGAAAGTTTATTGCTAACTTTTCTTCCATAACAACTCCTATGCATGGAGTGACAAGTGTGAACAAAGGCTTCCAATGGGGAGGAAAACAAAAGCAATCTTTTGAAGCTTTAAAATACAAGATCAATTCAGTTCCGGTCCTTGCATTATCGGATATGAGATAGCCATTCGAGATACAGACCGATGCTAGTGATTATGCCATGGGCGTAGTACTTTTGCAGCATGGTAAGCCTATCGCTTTTCATTCTAAAATGTTCAATGGTGCTGTAATCAATTATCCAACATAATGAAAAGATATGTAAGCGTTGGTAAAAAATTTCAAGAAGTGGAAATGCTAATTGATGGGTAAAGAGACAATTATTCATTCCGATCACCAACCGCTACAGTACTTGTAGTCGCAAACAAAATTGCAGCAATCCTGACATTTCAAGTGGATGGGATTTCTTCAATAGTTTCACTTGGCTATAAGGTACAAGAAAGGTATTTTCAATAAATTTTATGTTATGCTTTCAAGACCAATTATAAGTGCTTCTACTTTGCTTAAAAATGATTCTATTGTACATGAGAGTTACATAGAATAGTATGCATTTGATGATGATTTTAAAGATGTGTATGCTAGTTTGAGTGAATGGAATCAAGTTGAGGAAAATGATTATCACTTGCAAAAAAAAAATTTGTTTCATTTGGGCAAGATGTGTATACCACAAGGAGAGAGACTTAGTGTCATGACAGAGGCTCATTCGTCTGTTATTGTTGGTCACTTTGGGGTAAGCAAAACAATGGTGCATATACAGAGGTATTTTTATTGGCCTCGCATGATAGATAGTGTGTCACGTTTTATAAGAGGATGTTCTATGTGTGCTACAAGCAAGCCTAACAATAGAGAGCTTATGTTGTACATGCCACTACTGGTACCATCAAGGCCATGGGAGAGTGTCTCCATAAACTTTGTTGGAGGTCTACCTATGTCAAGAAAACAACATGATTATCTTTATGTAGTTGTGGATAGATTCAGTAAAACGTGTATACTTATGTCATGCAAGAAAACCATTATTGCTGAACAAACTGCTGAACTTTATTTTCAACATGTATGGGTTCATTTTGGTTTGCCAACTTCTATTGTTAGTGAGAGGGATTATAGGTTTGTTGGGAATTTTCGGTCCAATCTTTCAAAGATGATGGACACAAAGTTGAAAAAGAATACTTCTTTTCATCTACAAATTGATGGCCAAACCGAGGTGGTGAACAGAACCGTTGTGCATCTATTGAGAGGATATTGCAGCAAGCATCCCAAGTTGTGGGATGAACAACTACATTACATTAAACATGCTTACAATCGGGCCAAGCACTCTTCTACAAATACTTCACCTTTTGAAGCCTGCTTTGGGTATTTGCCGAAATATCCATTAGACTTCATCTATGAGAAGGATGTTGCAACTGATGGGCATAGTGATATTGACAAGGCTCAAAATTTCATTGAGAAAATTCATATTTTTCATCAACAAGTTAAATAATATCTTGAGAAGATTCAAAGAAAGTACAAGGAGAGGCTTGACAAACATAGATTTGATCTCAATTTTTAAGAAGGAGATGAAGTATGGTTGCACATAAGAAAATAAAGGATGCAAGGAGAAGGAAAAATGCTCAAGCCTATTCGTTATGGTCCATTCAAGATTATTAAAGAAGTTGGTAATAATGGATTTCAACTTGACTTGCCTTCATATATGCAAATTTATTCTATTGCCAATGTAGATAATTTACGTTTGTATGAGCCTCCATTGATTGATGATCAAGGGGGTGATAATCAAATGCCATCAATAGAAGATTTCTCACAAGAATTTTTAGAGGAGCTCAAGGAGGATGCGATCCTTGACAGGAGGACACATACTTCTAAAAGGGGAAGTGTCAATTATCTTTGGGTTGGGCTTAAGGGCAGCAAACTAAGTAAGGCAAAAAGGATGGAAGTGGAAAAGGTGAGGGTGTTGTTCCCTCATCTTTTGAATAGTTGATTAAAGTCTTTTGGGGTCCAAAAGATTCCCAATGGGGACATGTGATCAGAAGATCATGTCTAATGCTAAAAAATGAAAGAGCTCAAAACATGTCCTAACCTAAGCGATCAGAAAGGTCTCGTCATTTTGATTCCGGTAACATGAATGGTTCGAAAAACTGTTGTCGTATGAGGAAGATATCACGTTCTGTTCCTTTTCCCAAACAATCAAATTTTTGTGACTGGATGCTCAGTCAGCATGCAGGTACAATCAACAGGTATATACTTGGAATATTTCATTTTTATTCAGCCAACAGAATCATGCCATGTGGCACAATATGGGTCGTTGAATGTATATGGTACAAAGTTGATTTGGCCGATGGATGGATTTTTGAAGCAGTGTTAGATGAGTGACATGTGGTAAGACCCCAGGTAACCACGTGTCCTCAGATTTCTATGGTAAAAATTTTATGGAGCTCCGAAGTTTCGAACAACTAACCTCCTACTTGTAGCAAAGTCCTTTCACCAGCCCGCCTACATGTTAGTTATTAATAGTAGAGGGGTGGAAGTATTATTTATAGTTTAATGGTTTTGCATCCAAGGGTTTGGTGAGGCCAGCCCTCCCTTCCATGCACCCAAGCGCTATAACCTTGGCCTTTAACCAATGACTATTCAAGAGCTCCAATGGTAAATGTATAAGTCATTAATATGTGTTTACAACCCGCAACATAAAAGTTTTAAAACTGGAAGCTATTGAAACAGTAACCACCGGCGGAAAGGTTTCGAAGGTTGTTCACATGCAGGAGTGGCATCAAATGCCATGGGTTGCAAAACATTTCCACTCCATATTCCAAACCGTTCGGCGGAGTTTCAAACCGTAACAAGCAGAGGTTGCGGTGGGGTTGGCATGTGACCACCCCGCCACTAAACTTAATGTTTAACTTAACCATCCATAAATATTTGGAGTGCGCCCCTATTTTTAGGGAATTGTATTAAATTTAACTAAATTTAACTGACTGTCTCCACATTTAGTGAAGCCTTTCTAGCTGTCATTGGGTAAAATGCACTGGGAGGTCAATTTTCGACCAATTATGGTGAAACAAGAGTCTACCTAGACTAATTTGAGCATTCTGGAGCCATTGGTGCAGATAAAACAACCATTAGAGGTTTGAAAACATATGTAATTTACAATTTTGAGAGTAATTACAAAGAGGAACATGCCATTGGGAGTTGGACCAGCAGATGTAGCCCAGGAGTGGTGAACTGCTTCATCATGCCTACTATGTAAAATGTATGTGTGAATGTTTTTCTCTATTATGCACTGTTTCTCAGTGTTTTTAAGGCTTATTTACATGCTTAAAGTTCACTAATTCATTTAATTTTCATGGTTAAAAATCTCATTCCTTAAGAAAACTTATGGAGACAATTTGTACATGTTTATTCAACTGAAAGGAAACTTAGCACGGCAGAACTAATACACTCCTTTCAGATTAGTTTCCATCAAGGACAACATATTCATCATAATGCCAAAAAAAATACCATTCCAACAAATATAAAGCATAATCTCCTGTTGAAGACCTGCACGATAGAGAATCAGAATATATGGAGCAGACTACTTTTATTTGTTCTGTAGCTTTTTCGAGTTATCCTTTCAATGACTCGATATTTTTCTTAGCTACTCTAAGCTCAACATGAGTTTAATATTTTGTAATATTTAGTGCCTTAAATTTTTGGAGCAGTTCTTGATTCTCTCTCAGATTTACTATCGCTTTTTGATATCATGTTATGACTTCTCATTGTTCCTCTATCTTCTTATTCAAAACCCGAAGAGCGGCTTCCACAATTAGAGGGGTGTATGGAGGGACTTGTTCTCTCTATGTACTTCTTGCAATAAAAATTGGTGGATCTATCTATATCCCTTCTTCAGTGACCAAAACATCAAATATTAATATTTCTAGCTTAGTTTGGGTTCCTACAGTGAAGGAAATAACATAATATTCAAGTTCATTTTGTGTTTATTTTTCCCGGACCTCATTTTTCTTAACATTTTTCCTCTCGTGATGCCTTCGTGATTTACTGTCTCGCAACAATCTCTTAAATTTCCATAATATTCTTCCTAGCATCCTACTTTCATTTCTCAATAGCTTAGCTTCCCTGCTAGTCTTTCTTTTCTTTCTATCCTTTTTCCCTTTGTCACTCTTTTGTGTAAAAAATTTAGTAATTATGGTTGGAGAAAAGGAAACAACAACTATGACCTTAGGGTTTTGAGCTATCATTTCCTTAGTGGATTTAGTTGTATTATGAATTATGGGTTCCTCAAGGTATTTTTAAACCTGAGGTTCAATTAGGGGGTCTATGTCAACCTGAGGGAACAATATCCATAGGAAAATAATTAAAAAAGTCAGAGAAATTGCCAAATTCATAGGGTTGTCCTAACTGAACGACCATGAATTTCAACAAAAAATACCATTCCAAAAAATATAAATCATAATTTATGGGTGGGGACCTGCACGATAGAGCATCATAATATAGGGAGCATACTTCTTTTATTTTTCTGTAGATTTTTCGAGCTTTCGTTTTAAGGAATGGATCATTTTCTTAGTTTCTCTCAACTCAGCATAAGTTTCATCTTTTTTAATCATCAATGCCTTAGATTTTTGGATAAGCTCTTGATGGTCTCTTAGGGGCACTATTTCTTTCTAATATCGTGCTATGACTTCTTGTTGTTCCTCCAGCTTCTTATTCAAAACCCGAATAGTGGCTTCGACAATTAGAGAGGTGTATGGAGGGACTTGTCTTGTCTGTGTACTTCTTGTAATACAAATTAATGATTAGTCTGTATCCTTGCTTTAGTGTTAAAAACATTAGTGAGTAATATTTTTTGCTTAATTTTGGTTCCTACAGTGAAGGAAACAATAGAAACTTCAAGTTCAGTTTGTGTTTCTTTTTCCCAGGCTTCCTTTTTCTTAACATTTATCCTCTCTTCACTTGTCTTACTTTTCTTTATAGCCTCCTATTTTCATTTCTCAATAGCTTTGTTTCCCTGCTATTCTTTCTTTTATTTCTATACTTTAGCCCTTTGTCACTCTTGTGTAAAAATTTTAGCGAGTGTCGCTGGAGAAAAGGAAAAAAAAGTTATGACCTCATAGTTTTCATCTATCATTTCCTTAGTGGATTCAGTTGTAGTATCAATTATAGGTTCCATAAGGTATTTTTCAACCTGAGGTTAAATTAGGGGTTCTTTTTCAACCCAAGGGTTATAAAATTGCAGTTCTTTTTGGAATTAAGAGGAGAATTGGCTGATGTCTTTTGTTCAAACGGATTTTTTGAGAAGTTTGTGACTTCTCCCAAATTCACAGAGTTTAGAAAACTTTCTAATCCTTCCAAAACTTGGGCTTCCTCCATTTCACGTTCTCAAGGAGAATCCTCCTGATGGTCTTCCTCTGCATCAAGAAATTCTTGGGTTTTACTCCCCTCTAGTGCTTGTTCAGCAAAATACGTAGAATTTTGGATTTTGGCCAACTTGAATGATCTTCTACTTTTTCGTGGTAAGGAGGCTAGAAGGGAAGCCATTATTTTCTCATCCTTGGTTAATCATTGGAGGACTGATGTTTTTTATTTTTCTTGCGAGTTTCACTCAACCATAAAGTTTTTTTTTTAACAACCCCCTCATCCTCTTCTAGCTACTTTCTATCGGGTAGAATGTTTCCATGTTTTTCAATAGGTGTTTCAGTTTCTGATAAAGATTGTGAATTTCTTGTGAACTCTTCCCAACTTACTTGTGCTTGATTTAGACTTATGAAAATTAGTAATTTTATAAGCCCATGGTGACTCACCATTGAGGCTTGATCTATGACCTTTTAAGTCTCGAAGAAGTTTCATGCAAGAGTGAATTCAAAAAATAAGGCATGTTTAGGATTAAATTTTGTGTTAACACTGACATTAGCTTCAAATTTCATCCTATTACCACATCGTATCAACCATCACACGTAATTTATGTTTGGACGATGCATGCTAGCTCCTTCCATGGTTTTGGAAACAGGGTAGGATTGTACCCTTTCGGATCAATACTTCTCCAAGGTTTGAAAACAAGGATATTGCACTCTGTAAGGGAGTGTGAATTTCAAACCATTTTTCGCCTCCTGTGCGAAGGCATGTTGCTGTTGCCAAATATTCTTAGTCTACATATATTTTTCTACCTTTGACCATTGTTATTCCATTTCTCAGGTTTCTTTTGAATTCCAGAGCTACTTTGTTATGGAAGCCTTGTAGTCACTAAAAATAATTCGACCACCCTATTCGTTCCAAAATAATGTGTGATTATTGCACCCACTAAAGAGAGGCATAATACAGATATTAGGGTAATAGAGGAAGGAAACCCATCATGACTTATAGTATGATCTAATATGATCTTTCTTGGCTTGAATTATAAAGTATTATTTTGTAAATGCTTTAATTCATCATGAAAAAATAAAATAAAAAAATTATAATAAGGTTATTCATTGTAAGTATATAAACATGCAATTCACACCAAAATGCAAAAAGGCTCAAGTTTTAAGTTTGAGTAAGAAGATGAATTTTGTATTCTAAATTGTAGCTGATAATGGGAAGGGTGGCATTGGTCATTAACTGACTAATGATTGAATTTTGTGTTGAGATTCAACAATATGATGAGCTTAGTGAAAAGAGTCACCTTCACTAAGTGGGCTCGTAGGCTATTTTTGGCGCAAAGTCTATTTTTAGACTATGTCTATTTTTAGATATTTCAATCATATTCTATGAGTTGCAGGATGCTATTTGTGGATGGTTGGTCAAGTTGGAAAAACAGATGGACTTCTATTTTTAGACATATTGGGTGGAGTCTATTTTTAGACTGCCAGTCTAAAAATAGATATGTCGAATATTATTAGCTCTTAATAATATTTGGACTCTAAATATTATCTTATTCTATTGGAGCACTTCCATTAAGTGCACAGATGTGGCACAACAGCTGACAGAAGAAATTACGCTATTCCTAAGGGTTTAATGGAGCTATTGCATGGAGGACTTAAATTAGAACTCATGTGACAGATTTTGGTGGAGTTGGAGAAGTAGTTGGTGGAGTTGTATTTAGTTTAACTCAGTTAGACTCAGTTGAGCTAGTTGTATCTAGTCTAACTGTTTGATACACTAGTGAGAGTGGAGTGAATTAATTAGTTAATTAATTCAAAAATAATAACTCATTAATCAACTGAAGAATACATTAGTTAACTATAGTGCATGGCAGTTTCAGTGGAGACCAGTGGAGAGATAGGTGAAAGGGAAAGTGTGACTATCAGTTGTGACTATAGTGATGCATTGATTGCATCCAACACTCAGTGGAGATTCCAATGAGGATTGTGCAGTCAATACTAGAGTAATTCGAACTCATTTATAGCCATTCTTCATCAGTGATTGCGTAGTAGAGGCAGGCTAGCAGGTGGAAGAGATCGGTGCATGGATTTGCAAGATCATGCCTGATTAGTGTGTGGCGATTGTATTGTACTGAGAGCTTGATATGATTAGATTTGTATAAGGATTGTTACATGATCTCTATGACATATATTATATATAGATAGTTTGGGTTTTCAGCTTCAGGCTTTCTCGTTAAACAACTGTGTTAATGTGTGTGAATTTTAATTGTTTCATGTGTGCATTGCAATCTTGTTTTAATTTCCGCAAATGATCAATGGTGGAATATATTCTGTATTTTGCATGAAGTTAAAATAGTGTGAGATCAGGAGTATCTTGGACATATAACACATAATTTATATAATTTCTACATGGTATCAGAGTAGTATTGATCATTGGAGGAGATTACAATTATTGAAGCAGTTGAGTTTTGTGCTGGTGGAATTCGAATTTGCTGCAGTGTTTTCTTGGTGTCGAAGTTGAGAATTCATTGAAATGTCTTTCAACGGATTGTGATTGTAGTATTACCTTGATGGAATCTTGAATTACATGGCATGGAAGGATAGGATGGAGGCAATGCTAGATTATAATGGGTTGAAGGAGTTCATAGATGCTCATATTCCGAAGCCTGCTTCTAGCGATGCAGCCGCACTTGATGCATGGAAAAAGAAGGTAGCAAAGTGTCAAAGGATTCTTTTGAAAGGTGTGAGGGACCAAATTGTATCCAACCTTCATGTTAAAGCCACTCCATTCTTAACGTGGAAGGCTTTGACAGGCTTGTTTCAAAGGAGAAGCGACCAGAGGAAGTTGGCGCTTAAAGACAAGCTCAGAAAAATAAAAATGGAGAAAGGCGACAGTATACCAAAATACCTCATGAAGTTTGTCCACTACAAGGATGAGCTGGGAAGTGTGGGGGTTACTGTTGATGAAGAAGAGTTGGTGAGATTGGCTCTCCTTGGGCTTTCGAAGAGTTGGCTTAGCTACGAAGACTCTGTCAATGGACAGGAGAAACTACCAGGATGGGAGCGACTTTGGTCGGATCTTGTGCAGGAGGAGATAAGGCAGGGTACCAGAGATGGATCTTAATCAAAGAATGAAGATGAAGAAAATTGCGCTTTGGCTGCCAAAGCTAGGAAAGGAAAAGTGAAGAAATCTTACAAATCTGAAGCTAAAGGCAAGAAGCAGGACTTGTCCAAGGTGAAGTGTTTTTACTGTCACCAGCACGGGATTTTCTCCACTAATTTCCCACAGAAGAAGAAGAATAAGCAGGCTACTAGATCTGTAGCTGGAGAGGCCTTAGCCTCACAGTTTGAGCTGGAATTTTCTTTGATCGCATGCTTGGTTTCAAGTGCGATGGGATCGGTTTGGTTTCTTGATAGTGGTACGTCTTTCCATATGACCGGAGACAAATATTTGTTTAATGATTTGGAGGAAAAGGATCTTGGAGTGCACATCGAGATGGGTGATTATGGTAGATACAGTACGACTGGAATCGAGACCATTTCCTTTGAGAGGGAGTATGGTAAACCTTTCATCTTGAAGGATTTCATGCATGTTCCAAGATTGAAGAAGAATCTGATCTCCGTGGCGATGTTGGAAGACAAGGGTTATGATGTTGTTTTTAGCAAGGGAAAATATTTCCCGCGCCATAAAACAACTGGTCAAACCAGGAGGATAGGGATTTGAGTTAAGAATATTTATCAATTGTAGGTAGATGGCTGCGCAGCAATAGCAGGAAAAGCAGAAGGAGTGGTGAGAAAGGATGAGGGCGAATTTTGGCATAGGGGATTGGGCCATCTTCACCATGGCGCTTTGAAAATTTTGTAGTAGATTTCTACCGGGCTTCCCAAGGGTACACTTGGGAAATCAAATAAGTTCAAGGGATGTACTTTAGGAAAATTTGTGAAGACCACTTTTCATGAGAAGGATAGTTGTGCTTCAATGATCCTGGAGAGAATTCACACAGACATGTGTGGACCTTTCTTGGTTGCTTCAACAACAAAGCACAGGTATTATGTGATATTTGTTGATGAGTTTTCTCGTAAGTGATGGATCTTCTTCATGCACAAGAAGAGCGAGACATACTCAAAGTTCTGTGAGTTCAAGGCACTGGTTGAGAAAGAGTCGGGGAAGCAGGTGAAATCTTTAAGGAGCGATAATGGTGGTGAATACATCTCTGGCGAATTCAAAGACTTCTGTAGCAAAGAAGGAATTCGAAGAGAACTCATAGTGCCTCATAACCCACATCAAAATGGGGTCACGGAGAGGAATAATAGAATGATCATGGGTGTTGCATGGGTGATGTTGCATGATCAAGGACTTCCCATACACTTGTGGGCTGAGGCATGCAACACTGCGGTTTATGTGAAAAACCGTTGTCCTCATAGAGTACTTGGCATGAGTACACCCGAAGAGGCATTTTCTGGTAAGAAGCCTGATATTTCTCATTTGAAGATTTTTGGTTGACCTGTTTACATTCATGTGACGAAGGATGCCAGGAAGAAGCTGGAGCCGACCGCAAAGGTTGGGATATTTGTGGGGTACACAGAAACACCCCACAATTATCATGTGTATTTTCCAGACATTCGGATGACTGTCATGCGATGGGATATCAGAATTCATGAGGAGAAAGTCATGAAGTTGTCGCTTGAGAGGGAGCTGCACTTGCATGCAGAGGAGGAGCTACTTGTTCCTAAAGATGAGCCTCAATATGTGGATCAGCCATAAGAGGAGGCTCATTGAGTGGAAGAAACCACTCATGCAGCACCAAACATCAGAGGGCAGAAGCGCACTACAAAAGCTGAGCGACTGAATCTTGATGCAACGCAGAATGCAGGAGCTCCTAAATCACAGCGTAGACAGAGACAGTCACCTGACTGATTTACTAGATACATGGCTCTGATGAGCAAGTGTATCATGAAGGAGCCATCCTCTTTCGAGGAAGCTGTCGAGGATCCCACATGGGTAGATGCCATGGTGGAAGAGTATGATTTGATTGTCAAAAATAGTGCATGGGAGATTTTCCCAAGGCCGAAAGGGAAATCAGTGGTAGGTTCGAGATGGATCTACAAATTGAAGCAAGTTGATGATGGGAGAATTAAGAAGTATAAGGCAATATTTGTTACCCGGGGCTTCTCACAGATCAAGAGGATTGAATATGAAGAAAATTTTTCACCTGTCGTAAGGTATTCTTCCATACATACCATCCTTGCTCTCTCAGCACAGATGGGTTGGCACATTCATCAGATGGATGTGAAGAATGCATTCCTCAATGGAATCATTGAGGAGGAGGTGTACATTGAGTAGCATGAATGATTTGAAATATTCAGCAGCGAGTCATATGTGTGCAGGCTCAAAAGAGCACTGTATAGGCTGAAACAAGCACCTCGTGCTTGGTAGACATGGATAGACAGTTATTTCACCGGACTTGGTTTCGCCAAGAGTGAGGCAGATCCAAACCTATACCACATTGTGGTGGAGGGTAAGCTTTTGATCATTGTGCTTTATGTAGATGATTTAATACTAATGGGTGATGAACTGTTGATACACTCATGCAAGGCAGATCTTACAAAGGAGTTCGAGATGAAGGACTTGGGCCTCCTTCATTATTTCCTAGGATTTGAAATTTGGTAGCGGAAAGGTGAACTGTTTGTGTCTCAAGGTAAGTATGATCGGGAGATACTGGAGAAGTTTCAGATGCAAGGTTGCAAGCCTATCGACACTTCTCTTCCTGGTGGTTGGAGGAAAGAGGATGCTACATTGGCAGAGGTAGTGGATGCCATTGTTTATCGATAGTTGGTTGGTTCGCTCATGTATTTAGTCAATACACGACCGAACATATCCTATGCTGTGAACCAACTTTCACAAGCGATGGTGAAGCCCACCAAGCTCTTTTGGAAGGCAAGAAAGCATGTCCTGAGGTATCTCAGGGGCACATCTAGGTATGGATTGTGGCACAGATAATCAGATGAGATGAAGATGCATGGCTTCATAGATGCATATTGGGCAGGAAGCCCAACGGACATAAAGAACACATCGGGAGCGATTTTTAGTATCGGATCTACAACAGTTTCTTGGTACAGCAAGAAACAAAGATCCGTGGCACTCAGTTCAGCAGAGACCGAGTACATGGCAGCAAGTTTGGCTGCATGTGAGGCTATATGGATGAGGAAGATCCTGGTCGGTTTGTTCGGTTCTCACTTAGATCGTACTGTGATATATTGTGATAATAAGAGTTCCATTAAACTCTCGATTAATCTAGTATTTCAAGATAGATCTAAACATATTGAAATCTAGTACCATCATATCAGAGATTGTGTCGCAGTGCAAGATCATGTTTCTTTCTTACATTCCTACAGAGGATCAGGATGTACATATTCTGACGAAGGCACTCACCGGGAGCAAATTCAAATACCATAGAGACCAAATCGAGGTGGCAGATAATCCCTATCTTGTTGAGAGGGAGTGTTGAGATTCAGCAAGATTATGAGCTTAGTGAAAAGAGTCACCTTCACTAAGTGGGCCCCCAGGCTATTTTTGGTGCAAAGTCTATTTTTAGACTATGTCTGTTTTTAGACATGTCAATCATATTCTATGAGTTGCAGGATGCTATTTTTGGATGGTTGGTCAAGTTGGAAAAATAGATGGACTTCTATTTTTAGACATATTGGGTGGAGTCTATTTTTAGACTGCCAGTCTAAAAATAGATATGTCGAATATTATTAGCTCTTCATAATATTTGGACTCTAAAAATTATCTTATTCTCTTGGAGCACTTCAGTTAAGTGCACAGATGTGGCACAACAGCTAACAGAAGGAATTACGCTATTCCTGAGGGTTTACTAGAGCTATTTCATGTAGGACTTCAATTAGAACTCATGTGACAGAGTTTGGTGGAGTCGGAGAAGTAGTTGGGGGAGTTGTATTTAGTTTAACTCGGTTAGACTCAGTTGAGCTAGTTGTATCTAGTCTAACTGATTGATACACTAGTATGAGTGGAGTGAATTAATTAGTTAATTAATTCACAAATAATAAATCATTAATCAACTGAAGAATACATCAATTAAATACAGTGCATGGCATTTTCAGTGGAGACCAGTGGAGAGATAGGTGAAAGGGAAAGTGTGACTATCAATTGTGTATCAATTGTGACTATAGTGATGCATTGATTGCATCCAACACTTAGTGGAGGTGCCAATGAGGATTGCGCAGTCAATCCCGGAGTAATTCAAACTCATTGAGAGCCATTATTCAGTAGGGATTGCGCAGTAGAGGCAGGATAGTAGGTGGAAAATATCGGTGCATGGATTTGCAAGATTAGGCATGATTAGTGTGTAGCGATTGTATTGTACTGAGAGCATGATATGATCATCTTTGTATGAGGAACTTTACATGATCTCTATGACATATATTATATACATATATTTTGGGTTTTTAGCTTTAGGCTTTCCCATTAAACAACTGTGTTAATGTGTGTGAATTTTTATTGTTTCATGTGTGCATTGTAATCTTGATTTAATTTCCGCAAATGACCAATGGTGGAATAGATTCTGTATTTCACATGAAGTTAAAATAGTGTGAGGTCAGGAGAATCTTGGACATATAACACATAAGTTATATAATTTCTACATTTTGTATGTTGGTCTTATCAACTACTTAAGAGTCAGGGATGGTGTAAAAACTATTGTAATGATTAACTTTTTAGCTTGCCATTTTGCTTCCCAAAATTCATTTTCAAGGGGATAAAAGGATTATAAGAAATTAGAACGAAAGAAAAACCCTTCTAGTGGTGTTTGAAGAGATGTATTGTAAATTTTTTTATGAATTTATAATATTAGTTTTGTTAATGTTTTGGAAAGAAAATATTTAGTTTCTATCATGATAAGATAATTAGTTTCCCCAAATAATTTCCATTTTCTTGAGGATGGTAAGGAGAAGTGATTTTGTGTTTTATGTAGTATTTTTTCAAAGTAGCAGATATTTTATGGCCAGTGAATTGTGTCTCCCCATATGTTATGATCTCTCTAGGAAATCCATAACGCACAAACATTTCAAATAGAAAATTAATAACTACCTCTTATGTAGCCTTTGAGAGAACTACCACCTCCACCCATTTATTCAAATATTCTGTGCATACCAGAATATATACTTTCTTATTTGATGGTGGGTTGAAGGGCCCAAAAAATCAAGTGCCCATATTTTGAAAGGTTCAAGTACAATTTTCATCTATAGGGGAAGTTCGTCAGCCTGGATGAGGCGACCCATCCTCTGAAATTTATCACATCTCTGGATATAGTTTTTAGCATCTTTAAATATTGTGGGCCAATAATAGCCCATTTGTAAAATTTTATGCCCAACTCTTCAATCAACGAAATTCCCACCATAGGGATCATCAAGGAAAGCTTTTATAATATCGTAAATTTTGTCTTCCTTGATGCATGTATGGATTTGAAGGTCAGATTCTGTATGAAAATATACCCGTCGATCCAAGAGAACTATGAACTACGTTGAACAATGGGCTTCTTTTCTTGGAACGATAAATGTGCTAATAATTTCTCTGATGCCATGTAATTGGTGACATCAGCATACCAAGGTGTTTTGACTGTTTCCATGAACATATGTTCATTTGGAAATTTATCCTCCATAGATGAGGAGTCTGCTGCCAAATAAACTCTGGACAGAAAATCTGCAATGAGATTTTCCTTCCCCGGTCGATCTTTTATTGTGATATCAAATTCCTACAATAACAACAGTCAATGAGTTATTAGTAATAGTTTTATTGGCTAAATACCTAATGGAGGAATTATTAGTATATAAAAATATTGGGTATCCTATTATATAGTGACGAAATTTATTAATAGAATAAATAACAGTGAAAAATTCTTTCTTCATCACTGTATAATTTAATTCTGTCAGTGTAATATTATTGCTGATATAATAAATGGAATAAGGATTTTTATCTTCTTCTTATCCAAGTACAACTCCCATTGACGTATCTGATGCATGAGATGAAATGTGGAATGGAAAATTCCAATTTGGCCCGCGTAACACGAGGGTTTTTTAGACCAAATTTTTCATATCTATAAAATTAGCGTAACATGGGGGTTATTGAGACCAAATTTTTCATATCTTCAAAAGAAACATCACACCTGTCAGTCCACTCAAATTCCACATTTCCAATAAATACATACAATGTTGCTGCTATTTTTGAAAAAAATTCTATAAACAACAATAATAACCAGCATAGCCCAGGAAACTACACACCTCAGTTGGTGTATAAGGAGTAAGGAGTGTGAGAATTAATTCATTACTTGCTACATCTACCTAAATACCTGCATCATTAATGTAATGGCCCAAAATTATGCCTTTTTTCATCATCATATGGCCCTCTTCATTGGTATGACATAATTTGGTAGCTATGCACCATTCAAGAACTTTTACCAAATTCTACAAAGCTTGGTCAAACTCACTACCATAAGGAGTGTAATCATCCATGTAAATTTCAATCCCTTCATTAATTAATTCAAAACAAGTACTCAAGATTTCCCTCTGAAAATTCGTTGGTGAATTTCATAGCCCAAATGGTAAAACCATGTAGGAAAATGTTCCCCATGGGAAGGTGAATGTGGTTTTGTCTTGATATTTAGGAGCGATTCGAATTTGGTTGTATCTGCTAAAACCATCCAGGAAAGAGAAAAAAATCATTCCCACATGAGTGTCAAGAACCTAATCTATAAATGGAAGAGGAAAGTTGTCTTTATGTGTAGCTTTATTCAATTCTCTATAATACACAAAAATTATCGATTTGATATTTTTCTTAGGGACTACAACTAGCGGTGAAACCCATTGGTTGTCGAAAACAGGATAGATGAAATTAAAATTGAGTTTCTGCAATTCCTATTTTACTATATCCCTAAGGTGTGGATTCAATCTTCTTTGAGGTTTGCAAATGACGCATGCATATTTTTCTATATAAATTTTAGGTCCCTATACTACTAGTATAGTCCCTTATTGTTGTTATTGTAACCCCCTTATTGTTATGATTGTACCCCTGTAACCCCCATATTTTTATTATTGTTCCCTTAAATTATTATTGTTAGGTCGGTTAGGATTACATTGTGGCCCCATGGACTCCTATATATGGAAAGGAGGTTTTGTAATTTGAATCATCCAAGAATTTTTAATTCATGTAATGTATTAGAGGATTCCCCCTCGAAGTGGCTTATTTCGAAGGTTTTGATATCTCTTTTCTTCTATTTTTGGAGTTGGTTTCACAACATTTGATATCAAAGTTTTGGATTCTAGAGTTTTTGCTGCTCCAAACCGGTCATCATGGAATTTTCACTATAATTGTTTTTATATGAAGGTTCAGAAGTGGAAATTTTTAGAGTGCGAAGCAGAACTCCTGAGGAAGGTCGTCGCAAAATTTCAGAGCTTGGTTTGCAATATTTTCGGAGATATGATATGTGAAAGTTAGGGCTTTTTGCAAGCTCCTGAATTTAACCTAAACAGGTCATCGCAGCATGTTCACTATAATTTGTTTTCTACGAAGATTCAGAAGCTGTAATATTTAGAGAGTGAAGCTCAAATCCTGAGTAACATCTTGGAAACATTTCAGAGCTCGGTTCGCAATATTTTCAGAGATATGATCTGTGGAAGTCAGGTCTTTTTCAGGCTCCCAAATTTCATCTCAAAGAGGTTATCGTGGGAAAAGCTTCATAACTCTCTCTCTAAGCATCGGATTGGAATGCTGTAAAAATTGGCTGCAAGTACACAGAATGTGGTTTTCTTTCTATCAATTTCAAAGCCAAAGGAGGAAATAGTAACACGTGGCAAGTCATACAAGTTCTCTCTACTGAACTAGTCCATAATTGGGTCATTGTGGGAGATTGGACAAAACTTTGCCTTGAAGAATCCAAATTAGGTCAAACCTGTGAAATTTGAAAGAAGGTTCAGAGGGATAATACAAGGCCAAATTTTGGATATTGAGGATCTACAATTATAGAGATAATTAAATTTCAATATAGAGTTCCTCAAAAGCAAGTAAAAGGAGTGTATTGTTTTTCCTGAATTGCATAAGTCTTGTTTGAAGAATCAAATTGAATTGATTCCAAGGGCATATTGTAGAACAGATATCAATATTGGATTCTAAAATGGCCCCTAAAAGGGATTCAACACCCATTAAGCCTTTAAAAGGCTCTACTATGACTCATGAAGATGAAGAATGGCAACATGACATATCAAAATTACAAGAGCAAGTGAAACAAATTTCGCTCTCGCAAAGAGCAACAAAAAATGACATGGAAGTTTTGAAGAAAGGCGTGGAAACTAAGATGGATGGTTTGAATAAAGGCATGGAATCTAAGATGGATGGTTTGAAGAATGGCATGGAATCTAAGATAGATGGCATGGAAGCTGGCATGGAATCTAAGATGGATGACATGGAAGCTAAGATTGATGAGAAAATGGAAAACATGAAGAATGATCTAAAAGCAGACATGGAAGGTTTGACAAAGTTGATACAAGAAATGTTTCCTAATGGTGAAAATATAGTAGAGGAAACTCATGATGAGAACAAAATAAATGTTAATCGTGATTTCATAAAATCTATTGTTGGAGGGAAGAACCACCATATTCCAAAAATGGATATGAGGAAGTTTGATGGAAAGGATCCTGTAACATGGATACTATATATGGAGCAATATTTTGATCTCCATAATGTGCAAAACACACAAAAGGTACGCATTGCAACTTTACATTTAGAACAAAATACATTTGTGTGGTATCGATGGCTTTGCTCCCATAAAAAAATTGTCACTTGGTCAATTTTTACGGAGGAAATGATAGCACATTATGAGGATACAAAGAGCAACACCTTCTTTAGCCAATTGATAAATCTCAAACAAAAGGGTTTAGTGGGGCAGCACATTGAGGACTTCTAAAAATTGAATATAAGGGTAACTAATATTCCAGAGGAACACAGGATTGATCTCTTCTTAGGTACTCTAAAGGATAACATCCAACATGAAGTTCGTGTTTTGGAACCTGATTCATTGGAGAAGGCATTCAGGTTGGCAAGAAAAGTTGAATGTAAAATTATGGTGGCAAGGAAGCCTACCACTCAATTCTATAAAGAAGGAAGTGTTGCTACGTCTAGATTTCCACAACCTACAAGGTTGACACCACAACAATTGGAAGAAAAAAGAGCAAAAGGGCTTTGCTACAGTTGTGATAGCAAATACACTAAAGGTCATAAGTGTGCTGAGAAGAAATTATTTTACATAGATTGTGAAGAAGAAGAAGAAAATGAACAAGAAGACGATATACACCGGGAACCACCCCTAGAAGAGGAAGAAATGAATCCGACCATATCGTGTAATGCACTGGCAGGAATTACCACTCCTCAAACTCTCAAGATAGAAGGACATATAAAGAAGAAAAGGGTAATAGTGTTGATTGATTCAGGTAGCACCCATAATTTTATTCTTTATAAGGTAGCCAAGGAATTAAATTGTTTCCTATACCCAGCACCAGAATGTCAAGTGATGGTTGCAAATGGAGGAACTATAAATTGCTCTGGAAAATGCCATAATATCAAGCTAACCATGGGGGAATATGTATTGAATAGTCCAATGCATTCCATTCCTATGGGAGGTGCTGATGTTGTACTAGGAGTACAATGGTTACAATCTTTGGGGACGGTAGCTTTTAATTTTCAAGAATTTTTCTTGAAATTTTTTTCAGAAGGAAAGGAAGTCGAATTACGGGGTATTGTAGGGAAGCCGGGAAAGATAATAAGCTCTAATGTCATGAAAAAGCTTCTAAAGAAATAACAACAAGGCATAATTGCACAATTATGCTCACTAGAAGTTCCAACATCAAAATCATCTATTTCTGCAGATCTCCAACAAGTCTTGGACAATCATTCCAAGGTGTTTGAAACTCCCAAAGGACTCCCACCTATTCGTGATCATGATCATGCTATTCATTTGATTCCATGAAGTGTTCCTCCAAACATCAGGCCTTATAGATATCCTTACTTCCAAAAGAGCGAAATTGAACGTATGATTGCAGAAATGTTAGAGGCGGGTATAATTCAACCTAGTCAAAGTTCTTTCTCTGCTTCTGTAGTATTGGTACACAAGAAGGATGGATCATGGCGCATGTGTCCGGATTATAGGGAGCTCAATAAGCTCACCATTAAAGATAAATTTCCCATTCTGTGATTGATGAATTATTGGATGAATTACATGGAGCAATTTATTTTACCAAGTCGGATCTTCATTCAGGATATCATCAAATTAGAATGAAGACTGAAGATATTCCAAAAACAACATTTCGAACTCATGAGGGTCATTATGAATTTTTGGTCATGCCTTTTGGCCTTACCAATGCACCTTCTACATTTCAAGGGTTGATGAATTCGATTTTCAAACCCTTCCTTAGAAAATTTGTGCTGGTATTTTTTGATGATATACTAATCTATAGCAGGTCTTGGAAGGATCATGTTGAACATGTTGACAGGGTGCTCAAACTATTGCAGGAGAAACAACTATATGCAAAAACATCCAAATGTTTCTTTGGAGTACAAGAGGTGGAATATCTGGGTCATATTGTATCTCACGAGGGTGTTAAAGTAGAACCTAACAAAATTAAAGCCATTAAGGAATGGAAAGTCCCCACAACCATAAAGCAGTTGCGAGGATTTCTCGGGTTAACAGGGTATTATCGCAAGTTTGTTAAGAATTATGGGAGAATAGCAGCACCTCTAACAACATTATTGAAGAAGATGCATTTTCATGGACTCCTGAAGCAACTAAGGCCTTTGAACATCTTAAAGAGGCAATGTGCCTAGCACCGGTCTTAGCTACGCCAGACTTCACAAAAAAATTTATTGTGGAATGTGATGCCTCAGGAAATGGAATTGGTGCAGTTTTAATGCAGGAAGGAAGACCCATTGCTTTTGAAAGTCGTCCAATCAAAGGAAAGTATTTACAGAAACCTATTTATGAGAAGGAAATGTTAGCAATACTACATGCACTAAAGAAATGGCGAACTTACCTAATGGGAAGACACTTCAAGGTAAAAAGTGATCATGATAGTCTTAAACACTTTTTGGAACAAAGACTATCGTCAGAAGAACAACAAAAATGGGTCACAAAGATGTTGGGTTATAACTTTGAAATAATCTACAAAAAAGGAAAGCTGAATGTTGTTGCAGATGCACTCTCAAGAAAGAATGAAGAGGTGGAAGCATTGCTTTGTGCCATTTCTATTATCCAACCAGATTGGATAACTGAAGCAAGAGATGAATGGAAGAAGGACAAAGATGTATGGATACTCATTCAAAAGTTGCAGCAAGATCCTAGTACATCTGATACATTAAGTTGGAAAAATGATTCCTTATGGTACGGGACAAACAGGAGGATGGAGTGGATTAGATGCGGCCTAAAGTTACTCTCTAAATATGGGAATGGTGTTACTGATGATGATGGATGAATTGTTGAGCATCTGCATCAACTCAGAACCGGAAAGATATAATTACGGAGATAAATGATGATCCGCATTATCATAGTTCAGGGGTGCTAATGGAAAGAAAATCTTCAGATAGTTCTCGGAAGCTGGAGGAGCGGAGGTAGAAGGAGGCAGAAACGGGGACAACTCAACTAAAAGCCCAGATGCTGAAGGGTTTGACAT